>SDVV010033039.1:0-11347 GCA_016164225.1 Gammarus roeselii
GAAGTTATTAAATATATAGATAAATTGAAAGTCACCAAATCTCCAGGTCCAGACCAAATTCATCCTAGAATTCTAAAAGAGACTAGAAACGAAATCGCCGAACATTTATCAAACATTTTCACCCAATCTCTCACAAATGGCACCTGCCCCTCTAAATAGAAAGAGGCCAATGTTAACCCGATTTTTAAAAAGAGGACAAAAAGTGTCCCGGCAACTACCGTCCAATTAGTCTCACCTGAGTCATTGGCAATAGATAGAAAGTTTGATAACGGATAAAATTACAGAATTCTTAGAATCAAACAAATTGATTGACGACTCCCAGCACGGCTTTAGACACAACCGTTCCTGTCTTACAAAACTGCTACTCTTTTTCAGAAATATAATCAAAATCCACGCCACAAAATCTCCAATCCATATCATTTACCTTGACTTTCAAAAGGCCTTTGATAAAGTCCCCCACAAGCGCCTTATTAGTAAATTGCACAGCATCGGTATTCGAGGCGAGCTTAACAGCTGGATAAAATGCTGGCTTACGGACAGACGGCAGCGAGTTGTACTCGACGGAGCTTCCTCCCCCTGGCGTCTCAAACATTAGCAAGTTTGCAGACGATACGAAGATCGGAGGAAAAGTGCAAACTGAAGTAGAGTGTCAGCAGATCCAACTAGACTTGAACAAAATTGTTGATAGGTCAGAAAAGTGGCAAATGAAATTTAATGTCGACAAATGCAAAGTTATGTACATAGGTCTTCGTAACCTCAAACACGAATATTCAATGTCTGGAAAAAAACTCATTCCCGTCACCGTAGAGAGAGAGATTTAGGTGTCACCATTAGAAACGACTTAAAAAGCAGCACGCAATGTAACGATGCTGCCAAGAAACGCAACAAAATGCTAGGCATGATATCCCGCACTATCTCTTACAAAAACCAGCACAGTATGCTCAAGTTATTTATTGCATTTTTTAGACCGCATCTCGAGTATGTCGTTCAATTCTGGTCTCCATTCCTAAGAAAAGACGTTATTAAACTTGAGAAGGTTCAACGTAGAGCTACCAAACTCATCCCCTCGCTGCGAAATAAATCGTACTAAGACAGGCTTTGTGAACTCAACATTATTCGCTAGAGAAACGTCAAGTCAGAGGCGACATGATAGAAGTGTGGAAGATTATGAAGGGTAATGAAAACGTCGACCGAGCGAGCCTCTTCACTCTAGATACAAACGGAGTGACTAGGAAGAATGGATACAAAATCGTTGGGAAACGTTTCTCACTCGACGACATCACGCGCAATTTCTTCACGTATAGAGTTGTCGAAGAATGGAACAAACTTCCAGCGGAGGTTGTAAACAGCAATACAATCGAAACGTTCAAGTCGCGGTTCGATAAGTTCTACATGAATCGCCAATGAATAGCTAAACCGTTCTATTTCTTCCTGTTGTTATAAAAAAAATGGCACACGAACCTCTTTTAGACGTTCTACTTCAAAACTAATCCTCGTGCTACCAAAAGGCAACCTAGTTTGAGCCAATAGGCCTCTTAGACGTTCTACTCCAGAACTAACACTCTTGCTACCAAAAGGCAACCTAGTTTGGGTAAATAGGTCTGTTGTTGTCTTCCTACACTTGTAAACACTTGTAAACCTCAGTCAGAAGTGAGGACGGTATCTCACCTGTTTTTCCAGAGTCAGCGCCTTAGCATCATCTGCGTCGCCCACCATCCCTCTGACCTGGTAGCAGAAATACAGATAAAGGTTACCAGGACAAAAGTCAAGTGGAGTGCGTTGGCAAGGATACTTAAATCCTACACTAGATAGATGATAATGACCAGTGACTGGTACAGCAGTCAACGCCCTTTAAGTGTCTAACCCGTAACAGGATAGCTTCATATTTGATCAGCCTTTGTTTTTGCACAACGTCAAATAATCATCTTCGTCTGTAATTTTAGAAAGCCTTGTAATTGCTTGCATGAGTCTATGTTGATACCATCATCCATGAGGGTGGAGCTGGAGTGTAGACGTTATGACAGTTCATCGTAGAAGTCAAGTAAGCTGGCCATAGTGAGCGCTGATAAAAAATCCTTCACACTTATCGTTTTTAATATCATGAATCAGATAATACTATATTCTCAAATCAATTGTCGTCACTTTGACTTCAAATTTTTTATAAGGTACGATATCAATACAGTCTTCTTATTCAAATGTTTCGGGAAAATCGTCCAGAACCACAACTTGGCGGCAGGTTCAGAAAACTGATCCCGACGTATTATATGTATTTGATGCCACCAACAGGAATTAAAATTGCTGTAGGAAGCAATTCCATACAAGCAACCAAATACACCAATCGGACTGGTTGGAGTAGCAGGTACTGACCCACTTGATTATCCAATCCCTGCCATAGTGGTAGGCGTTGTCTAGGGCGCTGCTCATGGTGTCGCCGATGTCGTCAGGCAGAAGGGCAATGAACTGAGGATTGCTCACCACAGTCGCGTTAAAGATCTGACTGGCCACCCCCACCAGCTGCATGCTCTCGCCCTGGATCTGCCAGACAGAGAAACTCAAGATTAGATCAGATCGCCAAGGCTTTCTAGTGCACTGGAGTCAATGTTCTTCTGGCACCGAACGTCAAACCAACAGCCAGTGCTGCAATAATTCATCAAGTCATCATCCGTCTCCGAGTTGCCTCGACTAGCTGCTTGCTCATGTAACTACTGTTTATAGGGAGGGCTCACAAAAATGTTCCGCTCAGAAGGAGGAAAGAAACAGTGGTCCTCCGGAATGGAGTAGTTTATCCGTAAATAAAACTAAAAAACGATAAATAACAACAGATCAGATTTCAGCTAAGAGGTTTGTTTCTCGAAGGTAGCTGAGAAGCGGTTCCGCACTGAATTGCTTCTGAGAGAACTCAGTAAGCATTAAGCGGAGTGTGTTAGGAAGGTCCAGGAACCGGCTTCTGGGGAAGTGCGTGCGTCGACATTCCGTCCAGGTTGGGCACTCTGCTAAGACCTGAGCGATGGCATGAGGGACTAAACAGTCCATGCAGTAGGGGGGTGGTGACGCTGCCATTTGATGTCTGTGCGTTAGTCTACTCTGTCCAATTCTCAGTCGGCATAGAGTCATCTCTGTCCGTCGAGATCGGCTGCTTGAAGAGACCCAGAGTGTGGGTGTGTCCTTGATAGTGCGCAATTTATTTCTCATAGGAACATCAGACCATTCCATTTTCCATTATTTCGTACAGCTCATTTAATCGCAGGGTAAAAGTCATTATGTGGAAGTGGACGCTGTTCTGCTGGGTCAGGCGCCGCTACAGCTCTCCGCGTCACTTCGTCCGCCCGCTCATTGCCCTCCATCCCACAGTGGCTCGGAGCCCAGCACAAACGAACGTCCTTGTTTCTGGAGGACAATTGCACAAGCCAGCGCAAGATTGCTGAGACAACAGGGTGGCTGGCAATTGTTGAACATCTCCAGAGTTTGGAGCGCGCTAAGTAAATCACTAAAAATTGAGATACTGGCATCTGGAAGTGTCGGCCGCCAAGAGAGCGTCGACAATGGCCGTGAGTTCAGCAGTGAAAACTGACGCTGAAGGCGGGAGTCTCCTAGCGACGACACACCCGACTAGTACTGCTGAACAGCCCACAGCATCGTCGTCTTTTGATCCATCAGTGACAATTTGCAAGCTATCAGCGTGATGAGACTCCACATGGGCTATAAAAATAGCACGAAGATTTTGGTGTGCAACATCTGCCTTTTGGCCGGTAAAATAGTGAAGGCAGAACATATTTGCTGGTATGCGCCAGATGGGAACAGCATCTTGCAGGAGATGGTCCTCCATAATACGTGGCAGCCCAAGCTCAGCAGTGAGAAGCTCGAGGAGGGAGCCAGATTGGGGTGGATCTGTCGGACTGTAGCACATGTAGGGGAGGTAGGGCGAACGAGGATATAATAGAATTGGAGGTCGATTTTTTCTCGTCGCAAGGCAAGACTAGGCTCACCGACTCGCAAAAAAAGGCTGACGATAGGGGAAGAGTGGAAAGCTCCAGTACAAGCGTGAAGGACGGCATTGTGAACTGGTTCCAATGTTTCGAGAATACTTGGTTTTGCGGAGTCATAGACAACGCTCTTATGGGCCAATTTGGACCGGATACCCGCGCGGTACAGGCGTAACACCGATGTTCGGTCTGCTCCCCAGGTGAAGTGAGATGTAATCCGAAGAATGATATATCGCTGAAAGCAGTCCATCTTAAGCTGCTGCACGTGGTACTTCCATGTTAGTGTCTGATCGAATATTAGTCCTAGAAAGCAGACTGAAGGGAAGAAACGGATCATAGTCTGAAGTCTGGTTCCGTGTATGTGCGGGACCGGTGGATATGAAGTGCTAATGTTTTGCCTTAAGAGATTGTAAAGTCTCGAGACTCAGTCCAAGGAAGCATCTGGGCAATTGCACTCTACAGTAGTCGTTGAAATTGGGACACACCTGGCGCCGATGCGTAGCTAGATCATAAAGTCGTCAACGTACAGAAACCCACTCACGGAGGGAGGGACCACCACCGTGATCCCATTATTGGCAATGGCGAATAGAGTACACAAAGGACGCTACCTTGGGGAACCCCTTCATCTTGGGAATGTATGTTTGAGAGGTGGTTGCCGATTTTGACCCCGAAGACTCTCCAACGGAGGAAGTTCTGGATGAAAAATGCCAAGTGGCCCCGGAGTCCCATCTGATGGATCTCTCGGAGGATGCCATAGCACCAGGTTGTATCATATGCCTTCTCAAGGTCGAAGAAAACACAGTGTGTTGCTTGCGGTCCAGGGTACCTAGGATGTCAGTCACAACGCGTGACTGATGCCCGGGTCAATGCCCGATTGCCCGGGTCAATCGGGCATTAACAATCTTTTCCAGGACCTTCGCTACGGACAAGGTGAGGGCTATAGGGCAGTAGTTGGACAATTCCTCGGTACTTTCCCATCATTTTCCGTAAGCGGGACCACTCTTTGGACACGGGTGTGTTCACATAAATGGATCCGCCATGATTTTTTTCCAGATAGGAAGCATGTATTTCGTGCCAATGCAGTTTCTTGCTCAAGCGTAATATTTTCTGCCATTACGTAAGAGCCATAGTGTTAACATGCGCTTCTGTTTTTTGTTCGAATTAATCTTGATGAGGAAACATTACAGAGATGATTTTGAGAGAATCTTGATAACATTTGTTGACAGTAGTTTTTGACCGTTTTCCATATTTTTGTCTCAATAATTTTCAGGCAATTTCGAAAATGTGTTCTTTCGAAATTCCTGACTTTTTTTGTGTTTGACTTTTCGACTCAATTCTGCGTTTTTACGTCTTGCGACCTTATTCAACGCTATTCAGCGTTTTATGTCTTCTAAACTTTTTCGACGATCCGACCACTCTCCAGCCTTATATAAGAGAGGTCTACCATACCCCAGCATTCATTCATGCTTTCTGCTCCAAGCAACAGGTTGTCTCATAGAGCACCAAAGACTCCAGCTTAACCGCACACTGGACTGTTACAGTCCACGCACCTGGCTTAAAAGCAGGTAAGAAAATTACGCAGCGGACCATCTGGTCAGTGAACTAATAATCCACTGCCACAGATGGGAACTGCAATTGCAGAAATGTGTACTTTTTATGCTGTATCTGCGTAACAGTCTCGTCGCCGGCAAACGCCATCTTTACTCTAACTAGCAGACAACATCTGGAAACAGGTGACACCATCGGTGTTTGGTTTTGAATTAACGGTCTGCGGGCAGCCCTTCATACCGACACGCAGATGATACGTGTCGTATATGACGTCCCTTCGCGAACCGTCCAACATTTGGTTTTGGTGCCCTGCTCGTAGAGCAGATGCCTGGCATAGGCAGATGCCCGCCATAGGCAGGTGCCGGCCATAGGCCGATGCCTGCTATTGGCAGATGCCTGATAAAGTTAGATGCCTGCTTTTGATGTTTGGTCATGAAGACAGCGGTCTGCGGACAGCCTTTCATACCTACAAGAAGATGATTTCGTGTAACATAGTGTGTTGCAGGGCCGGTCGGTTGGCGTCCGACGCCATCTTGGATCGTACGACAACGGCCTGCCGAGTGGCGTCGAGCCATCGTCTTAGCAGACGATAACCGGCTAACAAATGACGCACAGTAGGCGGATGCCTGATATAAGCAGATGCCTGCTGTAGGCAGATGCCTGCTATAGGCAGATGCCTGCAATAGGCAGATGCCTGCTATAGGCAGATGCCTGCTATAGGCAGATGCCTGCTATAGGCAGATGCCTGCTATAGGCAGATGCCTGCTATAGGCAGATGCCTGCTAAAGGCAGATGCCTGCCATGAGTAGATGCCTGCTATGAGTGAATGCCTGCTATGAGTAGAAAATAAGATGCCTGCTGCCGGTTTTTGATCTTGAAGTGAGCGGTTCACGCACAGCCCTTCATACCTACCCGCAAATGATCACATGTCACACATGACGTTCCTTCGCGAACCGTTCAATGTTTGGTTTCGAAATCCTGGCGCTGGCGGCCGGTTGGCGTCCGACGCCATCTTGGATCGTACAACAACTGCTGCCCGAGAGGCATCCAGCCGTCATCTCTTGCAAACGACAACACGGTAACAAATGACGACGCGCAAACCAAAACGATAGGGTACGCAAAGGTGTGCTGCGCACCATTTCATACTCGAGTCATTTAGTTATTGAATAGAGCATAATTTGAAAAATGTCTACTGAACAAAGATAGCTCGTTTCGAGCATCATTTGAACCAAGTCTCCTGAACGATGATAGCTGGTTTAGAACATCATTTAAAGCAAGATTGCAAACCGATGATATCTCGTTTAGCGCATCATTTACAGCGAATCTTCTGAACGATGATAGCTTGTTTAAAGCATCATTTCAAGCATGTCTACTGAACGTTGATAGCTCGTTTAGAGCAGCAATTGAAGCAAGTCCCCTGAAAGATGGTAGTTCGTTTAGAGCAACATTTAAAGCCAGACTTTTGAACAATGATAGCTCGTTTAGAGCATAATTTAAAACAAATCTTCTGAACGATGATAACTCGTTTACAGCATCCTTTATAGCAAGTATACTGAATGATGATAGCTCGTTTAGAGTATCCTTGTACACCTAACGATGACAGCTCGTTTAGAGCATCAGGTACAATAAGTCTGCTGAACGAGGATAGCTCATTTAGAGCATCATTCTAAGCAAGCCTTTGTTGCGATGATAGCTCGTTTAGAGCATCATAATAAACAAATATTTGGAACGAAAGTCTTCTGAGCGATTATAGTTAATTTCGAGCATCACGTAAAGCAAATCATCAGAACGATGAAAGATTATTTGGAGCATCATTTAAAGCATGTCTTCTAAACCAGAGGACCCATGTGTCACATATGACGTCCCGAGGGTCAACAGTCAGTGTCGGTCTTCATACCCAATAATATACAGTGGCTTCTTAGCAACATTAGATTCATTTCAGCCATATGCGTATTACCGCCCCAGCGTCTTTACGGACGCTAACAAGGCTTGATACTGAAATACAACGCTAACAGTGGTTTCGGGTCAACATGGCATGCCTCACTGCACATTAATGAAATAATTAACTACATTCTGCATATATTTGCATTATTTCATGCCCCAATTGAATTTATTGGTAACATACCTACTATTTTTACTCATGCATAGATTATTTTGTGCAATGTGGCAGTGATTGCGAGCGTATATTTGGATCCGAACATCAACTTCATACTTTTCTCTGCATTGTTACAGCAACGATATTCCAAATCACCTCAGCGACAGGCGAGCGATGGCGAGTCACAGGACGGCTCCTCAAACCCACAGATCCCTCTGATGACTGAGTCACAGGCTCACAAGGTGCCTATCCACTGCCCAACGATACCGAATGCCTGAGGCACTCCAGCTGTTTGAAGATCACGTAAATCTCCCCTGCCCCAAGGGACAACCAACGTGACCTGAATGGTCAAGGGAACGGAGGTGGGGGAGGCTCAGTAACCAAACGACCTCCCCTCGCTCCAAGTTTTCAGGTGACTATGAAGAGCGGGACAGCTAAGGATATTGCCCATAAGTACTGACGCTCTTCCGGCGGCCCTCGGGAGTCACCTAGCACACTAGGGCGAGGCCACGACTTTGGTCAAACGTTTCTTTCTAAAGGCCCTTCTTTGAGATAGGCGCCACGACCTCCTCCTCTTGGTTACAGTCTCTTAACAACAACACGAGGACGGTCTCAAACCCCTCACGTTAGACTTCCTGCGGAAAGGCAAAGTTAAAGCGGTGCCAAGGCAACCAGCCTTCGTGTCTCGCATCTTTGTGGTTCCTTAAGCCTCGGGAGGGGATTGCTTAGTGATCGGCCTCTCCAAGCTCAACAAACATATCTTGGTAACTACGTTCCGGATGTACAACCGCGAAGAATACGGGCCGTGCTGAGCATCTTCTCTGGTTCACCAAATTGCACACCAAGGACGCTTTCCCGCACTTCCCACTCCTTCCCAGGTTCCTAAGTACCTGGCTCTCAAACTACGAGGGCAGCTGTACGTTTTCTTGGCTATTTCATTCGGCCTCAACCTGGGACCAAATATCTTTACGACGGTCGTAAAACTACGCCTTGTTTACTCCACCAGCAAGGGATAGACGGCCAGCGGCGTTTCTCGTCAAGCTGGGCTTCCACGTCTACATGATGAAGTCTATCCCGGAACCCGTCCAGCACATCGACTTCCTGGGAGTGACGCTCGATGGAGAGGTCTGGTCCATCACCCCGACCTTACAGCACATCGATCGCTGCAGGGGCATGGCTACGGATATACTATCCCACGGAACTGTCTCGCTTCAACAGCCTCATAAATTTCCTTACACCTTACCTGCGTCACGCTAGCCACTTCTTTAACGATGTGGTACTAGCATCACGGTCCCTGCGCTCATCCAGCAAGCCCACCGCTCTCAACACCCATTACTGTTTGCAGCACAGCACTGGGGCAGCGATGCCTTCCTCCTCTCCTACGTTCCATTTTTTACTGCCTCCACCGGAGTACCTCATGTGAATGGACGCATCGAACGAAGCGTGGGGGGGGAACCGTATGCGGCAACGACCAGCAGTCGTACGGCTGCTGGTCAGCAATGGAACGCAAACTCAATTTCAAGTCAAAGGAATCGCTGACCATTGTACATGCTCTGCAGACACGTGCTCATTGGCACCGCAACACTGTCCGCATAATGTCAGAAAACATGGCGGCGGTAGCCATGGCGAATCTCTTCAGCTACAGCAGGGCTCCGGCGTTGCAGAAGATCGGAGCACAGTTCCTACAACCCTCCAGCATCGTCACCAATCTCTTCTAGCGACCTACCGTCCCGATTCGCAGAACGTCTGTACCGATCAGCTCTCACGTCTCCAGCTAGTCGAGACGGAGTGAACACCGACACGTCGATGCTTCGTCCGTCTCTCAACCCTGCGCGGTGACATGCAAATAGGCCTCTTAGCGCACCCGGGAAATCACAAGCTTCCGCTATTTGCAGCTCCGGATCTCGACAGCAAGCAGCTTTAGTGGATTCTCTCCAGTGCGACTGGAATCAGTGAAGGGAAATATATCTGATCCCTCCATACAACCTAATTCCCCAGCTGCTCCGCAAGCCCTAAACGTACCGCTACAGCAGCGTCCTCGTTGTGCCAGACCACCCCAACGCGCTGTGGTGGCCCAAAGATCGTCGCGTCCTTCCGTGAAATTTCGCTTGCCCTCGACGTGTCCCAGCGAGTCCAAAGTAAAGAGGCGCCTCTAACATCACGGCCCTTCTCACGATCTATTTCAGTATATCGTTTGCAGACACTCCTGTGAACACGCGCCGGCCGTCGACCCAACGTCAATATCTATGCATATGGGCTCTCTTCCAGGTGTGGCTGCGCGCCACGGAGGTGCAGTCCTTCAACCGGACCACACTATTGGTTCCTGCACTTTAGCGGCAAGCAAGGTCAGCTTCATTCTAACAACGTTTTGGTTTACAGGAATGCGCTTCATTCGCCTCTTTTGCACAGGTTTGGGGTCACCACCCAAGAGTCTATCTTTAGAAACTGGCGAGGGTCCAGTTTCAAGAAAACCCGCCGCATAGGCGTTTCGTGCCACAGTGAGGCCAGAACCTGTCCTCAGCATGCTCGCATCTCCTCGCCTCAATAATCAAACGACGTCAGTATTGGCGCTCTTTCAGAATACTTTATCGTCGCTCCCGCAGCAGGAAACATGGTCACTGAGAGTGCAGCCATGTCACGCACGGTAGTTCACTTCTTCAAGAACCCTTCATGCGCTCTAATACTGACAAGTTCTAGTACAAGAACCCAGCCCGCAACCACACGCCACCGCTCATCTCTATCGCCTCACTACTACCGGATGGTCGAGCACAAGACCGGCCCCCCCATGACTGCACTCAAAGCCTAGGTTAGCAGGTGTTCGTTGAACAATTACTATTCGTTCGTTCCCTACTTCGGGCAAACCGCTAAACGCCCTATCGGTTGGGCATTACATCTACTCTCTTATCGATGATGCCATACCGGATGCTTTTTCTAAAGCTCACGACGTCAGAAAGTATGTCTATCTATCTGTCGCTTGAACGCATGAGGGTCCCCCTTCCAGACCTCATTTGCAAGAAGTTCTGGACGTTCCCCACGTGTTCATACACAAGTGCCTCTGTACAATGGGAAAGCCCAATCAACCTCGTGTCTCATTGAGAACAAAGTAGGTAGTCTCTCTCGTTTCAAAGGTTGGTGATATTACGCTAGCTAATGCCAGAAAATCTTGTATATATTATATGGTACGTGTATAGATTATCTTACCATATCGTTATGAGTTACTTAAAGCTACGGCTTTAAGATAAGGATTAGGTCAAATTATACAGCATATATTTACTGTATCAGACTCAATGTACGGCAATGTTACCATATTAGATATGGTACCCAGTGTAAATACTTCTATACTTAGGATTCTACTGCCACTACCTGGCTGTTCATCCACTCTCTAACTACAGATATAAACACTAGGCCGCATCTTCCAGAAAGGGGGGTGGCCGACGGCAAGGCGCACCTCACACCATCATACGCTCACACTCACACAACTTAGCCCTTTTGTGCTATAGGGTCCGGCCGGTTGCCCCTCAACTTACACTCTGGGTCCCGAGTGCAGTCCGAAGAACCGTCGTCAGCAGCAGGGCCCGACAGTTTTCACTGGTTTACCCCCGCCGCGTCATAATGGCCGGGCCTCCCCCCCACCCACGACCATCCCGACAGCGGGGTGCCAAGGGCGGGAAAGCACATCAGAGCAGCGTCAAAATCAACCATTCACAACCATTCTCCACTC
>SDVV010033040.1:0-11347 GCA_016164225.1 Gammarus roeselii
ATGACGAACCTGCTCTTAATTTCTTTTTCACGATCCACAATATTATAACGCTGGAGTATTTGTGCGGGGGTTCGTGTTTGTGATTTTGTGAATGGGTATTTTTTCTCCAGTCTGTGCTCGCTCGCGCGTGCACGGACTATATGCAGTTTCTGGGGTTGACCTGGACTGCGTAGCTATAAAACCTTGTGACGCGTTGTGGTTGGAGTCTATCTAATCCGTGAAGCCATAGACCTTGTACCAATTTCGACGATGCTGTCTGTGCGCACTGTCGCGCGTGCATGTTATCGTTAGAGTTCTGAGTGGTTGGAGGCGGGGATTCGTTTTGTCTGAGTTTATCATGCCCGACAAAAATGAATTGCACTAAAAACCAAATAGACCGCGTAGCTGTAAACATTGTGTTGGTTTGCTGTCGGAGCCGACTTAGTCCGTGTAGCCGTGAACCTTGTACCAATTTCGACGATACTATCTGTGCGCACTGGCGTGTGGGCATATTAATCATGAGGTTCTGAGGGGTTTGAGGCGAGGATTAGTTTCGTTTCATCTGAGTCTTCATCTTACCTGAGTAAATATATTGTACCAATTGCGACTCGATGCAAAAAATCGACAAGACTTATCCAATCGGTAACATCCCTGAAGTTCGGGAAACAATCTTTCACTACAATGCTATTTCAAGACTTGAAGTCTTATCAACAACCCAGCAATCAGCCACATCACTAACATATCTGATAAGCGCATTTTGCGGCTAAAAAGAATATATGCCCACCGTTTTCCCTACGCGTGGACAACCTGCTGACCTCGCTCAACATGAATCGAAAAGCTATTAAGCCTTCATTTTCCTACCGAATCCTTCAAATTAACACACCAACATGGATGATCAACCCACCACCGGTCAACCTAGACCTGCAAATCAACCCTAAAGCAACTACTCCAACCAACGCGTACCGGCAGGAATTTCTAAGACAACTAGAGGAAAAATATTTAGAGCACCGCCACTTATACACTGACGGCTCCAAAACCGCGGACGGAGTGGGAGCCGCCGCTGTGTGCGGGGACACCCCACTCTCGGCCACCCTCCCCCAAGAGGCCTCCGTGTTCTCTGCGGAGCTTCGCGCACTCGAACTAGCCGTCTCTATCGCAAAAAACACATCGCTTCCCCATATACGTCGTATTCTCAGACAGTCTGAGTGTCCTCACCCAGCTTAGAACACTGCATTATGAACATCCTGTTCTACGTAAGATGCAGCACGATCTCTTTGTGATGAACGAGACGGGTCAGACAGTGGAGTTCTGCTGGATCCCCGGGCACGCGGGAATAAGAAGAAACGAACTTGCGGACTTGCTTGCTAAACTGGCATCTACTCACCAAGAACAATTTTTTGCAATACATTCCCGGGACTGGTTCCCTCTCATCAACTCCCATATAACATCCCGATGGGATGAAATGTGGCAGCAGAGTGGACAAAAAATGCTTTCAGTCAAACCCTCAGTCGTAGAATGGGAAACAAAGTTCACCAACAGAAAAGACCAAGTGTTCATCAACCGCTTGTGCACGGGACACACGTGTATAACTCACAACCACCTGTTGGATGTCGACATAGGACCAAACGCGCCACCTTGCCCCTGTTGCCAACAAGTGGCTATCAGCGTGAAACACTTACTGATGGATTGCAACGCACTCGCGGCAGCCCGACGAGCGTTCCTAGATCCTCCGTGCAACCTACAAAGCCTACTCACGGACCCAACCTACCGTGAAAAGCTTATCGCTTTCGAAAAACACGCCGGACTATACGAAGCTATGTAAACCTCTAACACCTGTGCCAATGAGGTTGTCCCTCCACCTCATTACGTACGGAAACAACAACACATTTTACGAAGATACGCATTAACTCTATACTCTCTCGTACGCGCTAGTACGCGAATATGTCACAATTAAAATATGTACTGACTTCATCTTGGCAAAACTAATATTTTCGCACGCGAGGCCGTGCGGACTTACCTGAATCAACTACGGTCGCGCCCTACGGGGGAACCTATTATGACTCACGTTGACCGCCCTACGGGGGAGTCTGCATTAACTTCGCGTTGGGACTCCGGTGGAACATAGAAGCAAATAATAAATAAATAAATATGACTCGTTGAGGCTCTGGTGGAAATGAAGCCCAAATCAAACCAACCTACCGTAAAAAGCTTATCGCTTTCGGAAAACACACTGGACTATACAAAGCTTTCTAAACCTAAAACACCTTTGCAAATGAGGTGGTCTCTCCACCCCATTACGCACAGAAATAACACATTATACGAAGATAAGCATTAACTCTACTATCTCGTACTCGAATATGCCACAATTTAAATATGTACCGACTTCATCCTGACAGAACTAATATTTTCGCACGCGCGAAGCCGTGCGTCTTACCTGGATCAACGACGGTCGCGCCCTACGGGGAGCCTATTTTGACTCACGTTGAGGCTCTGGTGGAAATGAGGCTCAAATCAAGTGTACCAATACAACTGGATCGCGTAGCTGTAACTATTGTGTTGCGGTGCTGTCGGAGCTGGCTTTGTCCGAGTAGGCGTGAACCTTGTACCAATTTCGACGATATCTTCTGTGCGCACTGGCGTATGGACATATAACTCGTGAGGTTCTGAGGGGTTGAAGGCGAGGATTCGTTTCGCTTCATCTGAGTCTGTATTTTGGCTAAATGAATAAATTCTATTTATACAACCACGTAGCTTTAAATATTGTGTTGCGTTGCTGTCGGAGCTGAATTTGCCCGTGTAGCCACTGACCTTGTACGAATCTCGACGATGCTACCTGTACGCACTAAGGTGCGTACATATCACTCTTTAAGTTCTAAAGGATTGGGAGCGGAGGTCCGTTTCGAGTATGCGTTTTTTGTTTTGTGCACCAGCGTGCGTCTGACGTTGCTAAAATTCTCACTTTTTTCTAACGTTGAAAGCATTGTTTTGTTTTTTCTCGCACACTTAGGCGTGCGAGCCTACTGGAACCAATGATCATCGAGTCCTACGGGGGAGCCTATTATGACTCACGTTGAGGCTCTGGTGGAAATGAGCCTCAAATCAAATCAATGTTTCAAGGCGTGAAATGATACCATAAACTTATCCTTAGGTGAATTATCTAGATGTGTTACAGATTGGTATGATATAAATCAGAGTCCGACCAGATCATACCGCCCTACGGGGGAGTCTGCATTAACTTCGCGTTGGGACTCCGGTGGAACATGGAAGCAAATAATAAATAAATAAAATAAGATTGTGATTCTGTTGCGGAAGGATGGGGTTTAGCTTGAGTCGTCGTTTGTTCAAACGTGATGGGGTGATGTGGGTCTGTAAACTTGAAAAAAAAAAATTGAAATAACATAAATCCACGGGTATTGTAAGGCGTCATCTGAAATGAAGTCATTGTCAAGAATATGAAAATTATAGGGAAGAAAATGCTAATCTACTGTGCAAGTCATCAAAAGATGTAGTGCCAGGAGGTGTCGAAGGAAAAAATAAGAAAATAGTGTGAGAACCTATGTCCGTTTGTATGATGATGGAGACAAATATGAATTACTTATAACATTCAATCCATTTAAGATAGAAAATCTGTCCTCTTTGCTGACATATATGAATCGAGATTGACCACGAAGTAGAAATAATTAGGTGCAAGTTGTATAAAGAACTGTGTGGAGGGGGTTAATATGAGTATACCAATGACTAAAAACCGTACCTAAGGTTAGGTTAAGTACCATACATGAGGTCAGGCTTGGTTAGGTTAGGTTTTTGATGGGTATGAATAACAGCTGAAAGTGATTTAGAATTAAATCAAATCAAAATCAAGAATCATATGATAAAAAGATATAACATTCAACCAATGATGAAATTATATATGAAAACAGATGAAATTTGCTAGATCGAAATAGGTAGTGCGTATCAAAGCTGCAAAAGATAGCTCAATATGTTGAGTCAAGTGGAGATATTTGTTATGCATTGTATATATCAATGACTGAGTACTGTACATAGGTGAGGTTTTTGATGATTTACTAGATCAAAATTGAATATGTGTATCAAACTGCATGGGATAGATCAAATGTAGAGTCATGCAGAGATATTTGTTATGCATTGTATATATTAATGACTGAATACCGTACATAAGTTGGGTTAGGTTTTTGATGATTTACTGGATCAGAATTGGATGTGTGTATCAAACTGCAAAGGATTGACCAAAATGTAGGGACGTGTGGAGATATTTGTTATGCATTAATCCTAAAACACTAAAAAAAATCATATGTAAGCATTAAAAGTTGATTGAAAAATACGTAATTTCTTGGATACGATAGGTTAGGATAGGATGAATAGTTCTTTTAACATAACATACCGTGAAGATGATCCAGTCGATGAATAAGTATCATACGTAAGCAAAATACCTTGAAAGATGACACATAATTCACGTTGAGGCTCTGGTGGAAATGAGGCTTAAATCAATCAATGACACATAATTCTTGTTCAAGTTTTTAGGATAGGTTAGGTTGCCTAGGTATTCATCTGAAAATCGTATGAAAGCATGCAAAAATACAATCTAAAATACATGATTTTATGGATACAATAGGCTAGGTTAGGATGAATAGATCTTTTAACATAACATACAGTGAAGCTGATTCACATTAAATATCTCGTAACGAAAGCAAGGCATGTTGTTCTATAGGTTAGGATAGGATATGTTGCAGAGGTATTAATGCATCTGGCAGTGTATGGTAACCATTTGCACAAAATGTGTGTAAATGCTTACATGGTGCCAATACATGAGCCAACGCTGTGACGCTAACGATCCTGTATGTATCTAAAGGACTCATCTGTACTCGTTCAGATAACGGTCTGCTTTCGGTGAAGAAAGATGTCGCCCAGTTTGATATGGAAGTATTTGAACAGAAAGGAGAACACGGGTATGTGTTATTTGCAGTGTGGAGATAGAACTATGCAAATCAAGCTCCACATTCGAGTTTTGGCGTCATCTCACAGGACATCATTATATTGAATATGATAATTTTGAAAATAGACGAGGAAATACACGCTCTAAGGATGCAACGGGTGTATCAATAGGATATAATAAACCGGACATGAGTTTCCAATATAATGAGATAGACAGTGCTCAATATGGCGCGAGAGGAAAAGAAAGTGTTGCCACTAACACTCAAGCTTAGAATGTATGGAGATTGAGTGAAAATGGCTGAATCGACATGGTGGGAGAAGATCCAAACCGAAATGGAAAATATAGAAAATATGTGTAGTGATATCAAGAAAACCTCATGAGAAGAAAAACCTGCTAAAGTTGAAAGAAATCGTTGTATCAAATGGGGAATGAAAGGGTATCAAGTATGAAAAGTGTTAAATTATACAATAAAATAAATTGTATATATGACAGTTTTTTAAAATTGTTCGAAATGAATCATGAAGAGAGGGAATCGTGTCTTAAACGTTTGAGTGCAAGGAGAATTGAGTACATTTCGGGTATCTGCGGGAATGTTGTGAATGGTAAAGTTGACGCCTGCAAGAACTAATCTGAAAAAAATCGATGTTATAAACGTGCAAGTATAACGATAAAATAAGCATCGAGAAAAAGCCCGATAAAGACTTGAAACAAAGTTTTGATATCAAGGATAGGATTGCAAGTGCTGCCTACACTACTCCCGAAGGTCACCGTCTATCTAAAATGTGTACTAAGGGCAACAGTCTAGAACCCAATATATCAGAGAAAAAGCCACACCCAGATGATAAATTCAACGTCAATATGATGAGCCGACAGATCCAGGTGAGAACTATTGCTAAACATAGATAACGAATCGGCGGAGTGCCACTGATATCGAGGCTCAAGATAAGACCAGAGAAGGCGGTCGAAGTCATTACTTATGTTTCGTTCAGTTGCTCGTGTCGATATCCGGAGTGAAAAGTTAGGTTCTCATATAAATGATAAACCCATGCAATCCTCTGATATATAAAAACGTATTATAAATCTATTATGAATAAAGAATGTAGCTTATAAATCTTTGTTTGCAAAATCCTAAATTTAACTCTGATGACTAGCATTGAATGCATATATGCAACATGACATGCAACGAAGTTGCAATACTGTTTGACTCGCATTGAAATGCGATGGATATTAGTCCAGTTTGAAGGTATGGCCGATATTGAGGCTAGAAATGCGGTAATCGTCGCTACCTGAATACATGGTCTTCTCCAACTATCCCACAAGACACCCCTTGTACGATGAAGAAATTGCAGATATGCAACATGACTTGCATTGAAATGCATTACAACGCCTCCTGCCCTGCATCAAAATATGCGATGTATATTAGGCAAATTGAAATTACAAACAGCTACCTAAGGTATCATAGATATATATCTCATCAGGTCCAAACAGAACCTAGAGAAAAAGTCTATAGCTTCTTTTATGACACACGTTAACAAAAAGTGCCTCAGTGGATTGGAAAACATACGTTACTATCTCAACACGTGCATAACTCTTACCTATAACCATCCGGACATCCCCAAAAAATCCAATGAAGTTGAAGCTAGGGTCATTAAAAAGAGGAAACGTTGTGTCTTTGGTAATGATGTCGATGAAGAAATGGATCTAACATGTAAGAGGTGTAAGTCGGGTGAGATCTTCTTTTGGCGTATATATCCGCGTGAATGACAAAAAATACGTCAACTTGAACATGTTATAACCTGCAAATGTTCATAGCATAAAAACAACCAGTCTAAACCCGAAAGCTGTACGTCCGTCCGTCAGAATGAGTCACCCGTAAGCCAAGTGATTGAAGGTACACCCTAATGCATGTCCAAATGACAAATGCTTTTCCTACCGAACACGGCAAGTGATTAAAGGCACACTATACATCATAACCGAATTAATCAACGCTATTTCTACCGAACGCTCGTGCTATAGAATACCACGTATAAACTATGGTTATCGCTTATGAAGAGAAGGATGTCATATTCTACGTATTATATCGGTCGAACAACGATATCTTACGTAACAACATCGAATACATAACAGAATGTATGGGCAATAATCATCGAAAAGTAGATAAAATCGTTATAAAAGCTTCTATTCAAATGTATTCTACACTAACAAACCCTGGTAATATGTATTAGGCCACCATTCCTTGCATAACTACATCGATTACGCATATCCTAAATAAATCAGGTTTGAGCAGTAAAAGTTCTATTCAAATGAGTCATATATAACAAAAATGTGCGAACAATAAAACTATTGAAATAACAGGGGGCCTGTGAAACTATATAATACTATACAATACGATTTAAAAGTCCCTATTCAAATGTGATGTCATAGTCTACGATATCCTACGGTAACAACATCAATTACATAACGAAATGTATGGGTAATAACCCTTAAAAACTAAATAGAATCGTTATAAAAGCTTATATTCAAATGTATCCTACACTAACAGCCATCCTAAAATGTACCATCATTTCTTGCGAACAAACCAATTTAATAAAATCATACCTACCGTTTACAATACGTGTTTACAACACGTCAAAATTTGTAATGACCACATCTAGAGGTAAGATCAGTAAGATCAGTATACCCTGTCTTGGACACTCTCCTCCCGGGTGCTCTCTCTGTACCTACAGTAATTAACTTGACCAACAAAAATATTCGCATTGACCTCCAAGTATAATGTCCGAGGTATACAGCGAGTAAGTCTGTTGTACTAAGACATAACATACTTCATAACAATTACATTGTCAGAATCAACAAATCTGCGTTTTTGACTCCTCAAAAATAAGCCTGACCCCTCCCATTTCCTCCTCTTCTATCCTGTCCCCTCCCACGCCGGTGTCCTCTATGTAGCTTCAGTAATTAACTTGACCACAAGAGCAATTGTTTTAACCTACAAGTCCAATGTCGGAGATAAACAGCGACTAAGTCGGTTACATTAAGAAATAACATACTTCTCATCCATTACATTGTCCGAATAAAAAAAATGCGTTTATGCCATCCTGTATCCAGAAGCGCATCCAACTTTCTGCCGAGGGGGGGGGTCCTCTACCGCACCCCCAAAAAAAATGCGTTATGGACACCCCAAAAATTTGTGTTTTGAACACCATTTGCGTTTTGGATTCCCGCAACAAGTTCCTACAAAACCGGCATCCGTGCACCTCCATCTACAACAACAATGGTAGCCTACTCAGTCATCTTCGACATTCAACAACTCATCAAAATACTCGGCCCACCTTTTCTGTACAACACCACTTTCTGACAACTACTAGTCGTTTTCGTTCTCACATCTTTCCAGAAAATCTTTTATGTTCTCAACAATTTGGCACAACCATCTCCCCCACCTGGCATCAGCGTCCCTTTTGGCTCTTCTCACCACCTGCTTTACCACTTTCCTCTTCTCTCTGCAGTTGTCATGGGTCACCACCGACCGCGATTGCAACAACTCTTCAAATATCTCATGCGCTATCGACATTAGTGAGGCTTTCGACATGGTTTCAAGACCCGTCCTCATGAACACAATACTGAATACACAGTTACATACAAACAACAGAAAATAAATTGCATATTTCCTCTCAGGCAGACAAGCGCACACTGCCTATAATAACAAGTTATCCCGTACCCGTCACTTCTATTTCGGGGTCCCACAGTGCTTCGTCCACAACACTACAAACACGAGATCGCCGCTGCACACCTCCAGCAGTACCTGAATTCATTTGAAGTCTGGCTGCTGTATAACAGATTGAGGATGTCTACTATCAAGTCAACCCCTAAAATTATTAACACTTGGCAACAGTGAACACAGTGTTCACCCACATGTCACGCTTAACAACACTCCCATACCCCACAGTCCCACTACCACGATCCTTGGAGTAACTTATGACCTGGGAATGACATTCAAACCTCACACAAACATTATTGGCGCTAAAGCCATACATAGACTGAATGTGTTCTGGGCAGCCACAACCACCTGCGGTCACTCCAAGGAATCGATTTCAACACTATTCAAACAATTTATTAGGCTCATCATCTACGCAATCACCGCCTGGTCCTCTGACCTTGCATCCACGCATATTAATTCATTACAAAGGGTACAGAAAACGGCCTTGCGCATCGCAACTGGCTGTACAAAGTCCACACCAATTTCCCACCTGCATGAGGAAATCAAGGTCCTCCCTCTAAAACTTCATCTTGATATGAGAGGGACTCAATTTTTTAACAAAATTGTAGACTAGACACATCCCTGCCACCGCCTACTGAACCCCCGTCAAACCCACAGACTCCTACACTACACACCAGCAACACACTTCGGCCATCACCACACGACCATTCCTCGTCCTACAGACAACACATCAATGCACAAATAGATCCACACACTTCACAGCCCTTGCATTGGGTAAACACGAGTCCACACGGTCCTGCGGGGTCACCCTCTTTAGGTGGACTTAGAGGAGTTGGGGTTGCCTAGAAGTGACCGGGTCCACCTGTTGCGGCTGAGGTGCGGGCACCACACGGCCCTCCAGTCATACCAGCATTGACTGGGGAATGTCCCTTCCGACCTCTGTTTGCGATGCAGGGGTTCGCCCGATACGGTCGAGCACGTCATGACGTCTTGCCCATCCGTAGTACCCGACCGGCTCTACCACAATATCACGTCGGTGCGGGATCTGTGGGAACGCCCGAAAGACCGCATCAACTTTCTCAGGGATGTAGGCATAATATAAATGCCTGAAACATGCATAACTTGCACTAGTCAGTGGGTTCCCGGGCTTCGGGTTCTGCGCTGGCTGTGACTTTCATCGCAGGGGGAGTTGGGGTTGAGCAACAACAACTACTCCTCAAAAGCTTTTCGTTTCTGCGCCACCGTCAGTTTGACCTTCTCGTTCCACCACTCCCTGCCCTTCATTCTACACCTGTTCTTGCGGCGCTCACGGAGAGTGGTGGGAAGGCTGTTGGATGTGCTGGTGTTGAGAGGAGAGGGTGGAGGAGTGTCTGACCATCTGCTGGTAGAAGGAAGATTACGAGTGCAGCAAAGGTGGGCAGGGTACAAAAGAGTGGGAGGAGGAGAGGTAGTGAAGGTGAGTGAACTGAATGTGGAAACCAGAACTAAGGCATTCCAGCAGGCGTTGAGGAAAGAATATGACGTGAGAGGGCATGACCTGCGAGATGTGGAGGAAGACTGGGAGACGTTCAGAGATGCGTTGTTGAGATGTGCGACAAATATGTGTGGTGTGCGCCGCGAGAACGGGTGTAGAAAGAAGGGCTGCGAGTGGTAGAACGAGGAGGTCTAACTGGCGGTGGCGCAGAAAATGAAAGCTTTTGAGGAGTGGTTGTTGTTGTTCAACCGCAACTCCCCCTGCGATGGAAGTGTTATGAATTTTACTTTAAAGGTTGTTAAAATACATTAAAGGTAGAGCAAGGTTGAATGATAACAAGATATTTTTATCATATAATTTTGAGTTGGGTAACAATAACATGTTAACAGGGTAACTCTCAAACGAGCATGAATAATGATTGTGACTAGGTGGATATTTACGTACGATAACTTGAGTGAAGTTCAATTAGAAAAGCGCAGTGAACAGAGAACATAACAAACTGAACAGAACACAACAGAACACCCACCCTGTAGGAAGATACAAAAAACGAAGCATATAAACACTGAAGGAAATCTTACACGCATCTAAATATAAAAGTATTTATCACGTCATAATTTATTATCTAGCAAAATATCACAGAGTTAACAACAACCTATGGAACACCTATATAACAGGGATAACCAGCTTCAGTCGCTGTTCTAATGGGGCTTCTTTCCTCCCGAGCTATTCTGTTACGAAGTGTGATGTCCCAATCACCGCACTTCCCGAATAGCTTAAACTCTCAAAAAAAAAGAGGCGGGCTTAAACTGAAATAAAGGCACGAACTCTCCAATGAGGGGCGTGTCTCCTTCGGCTGCTTGTGCCTCATTGGCATACAATTAAATTCAGCCGTTAACTAAATTATAGACTCCTCCCCTATTCCGTTACTACTCCAAGGTTACCATGGGCTATGAGTGTGAAACACGGCCCCTCTTCGTTATCGGATCCCGGCCACTAATTGCTGGCTGATTTCAACAGGCAGGCCCAAATGACATACACTTGTCATCGTCTCTTGGTCAAGTAATTTATTACAAGGGCAAACAGCCGTTTGCTAAAAGAAACAGTTTGTAGGGTGACAGCAAATACGCCACTGTTTAACCTAAGCTAGTGTTGACAGACCTGCACTGTTTATCGCGCAGTGCGCGAGAAATGTCTGGATAGACATTGAGACATATATATATATGATATA
>SDVV010033041.1:0-11347 GCA_016164225.1 Gammarus roeselii
TAGATACAGTATCGTGATCAACACTCCTGGAGAGGGGGTGAGGTATCTAGATACAGTATCGTGATCAATACTCCTGGAGAGGGGGTGAGGTATCTAGATACAGTATCGTGATCAACACTCCTGGAGAGGGGGTGAGGTATCTAGATACAGTATCGTGATCAACACTCCTGGAGAGGGGGTGAGGTATCTAGATACAGTATCGTGATCAACACTCATGGAGGGGGAAGGGGGGTCATCGCTACTTTGTGACTCTGTAGAGACGCACCGAGAGAAGGGGAACGTGAGGCCCATTCAATTTTGTTCGAGGGTGTGTGTGAGCCACTGTATGAGGGGTGTGTGTGCATCTGTGTGAAGGTGTGTGAGCAACTATTTGAGGCTGTGTGTGAGGTATTGTGTGAGGGTATGTGTGATCCCTGCATGAGGTTGTGGGAGAGCCTCAGTGTAATGGTGCGTGAGCCTCGGTGTGAGGGTGTGTGTGAGCCTTTGCGAGGATGGTGTGTGAGCCTCTGCCGGAAGGTGCGTGCGTGCCTCTGTGTTTGGGTGTGTGCGAGCAACTGAGCGATGGTGCATGTGAGCCTCTGTGTGAGAGCGTACTTGAGCCTCAAGTGAGGGTGTGTGTGAGCCTCTGGGTGAGGGTGTGTTTGATTCTCTGCGTGAAAGCTTGTCTGAGCTTCTGTGTTAGGGTGTGTGTGAGCCAGTGAGTGAGGATGTGTATGACCCTGTGTGGGATGTGTATGAGCCTCCTGCATAAGGGTGTGTGCAAGCCTCTGTATGAGGGTATGTGTGGGCTTCTGTGTGAGGGTATGTGTGGGCTTCTGTGTGAGGGTATGTGCAAGCCTCTGTGTGAGGGTATGTGTGGGTTTCTGTGTGAGGGTATGTGTGGGCCTCTGTGTGAGGGTATGTGTGGGCTTCTGTGTGGGCGTATAGGCGTTCGTGTGAGCGATTTTTCTTGAGCGCATAAGACCGATGGGACAGAAGAGCCCCATCGGTTTTTTCCACATCGTTTAAGATGTCCATTGAAAACATGAATTGATTTAGTTACATATTCTAAAATGCCGTAGGACTTTTTTTTTTCTGGTAACTTTTCTGTCATATTTCTCAGCATTAAGAGAGATTTATCTCTGATCAGGTTCTTGTCTACTTACACCTCCTAATGAAGTAGAACCTCTTCTCAACGGCTGTGACTATTGACCAGAGTTTCAACCTGTCTTTTCTCTACAATTTTCATCACAGGCAGCGACTCTCTCCTCCCACCCACTGAACATGAATGGGGGTCAAGTTTCATCTATCATATGGTGCGGCAAACTCTGCCCCCGTTTCAGCCATTACCACTACTCCACCCCCTCTTTAGCCCTCACCACTAGTCTGCCCCCACTCCAGACATCGCGACTACTCTGCCCCCACATTAGCCATCACCACTACTCTGCCTCACTTCAGCCATCACCACTACTCTACCTCACCTCATCCATCACCAATACTCTGCCCCCACGTCAGCCACCGCCACAAATCTGCTCCAACTTCAGCCATCACCACTACTCTGTCCTCACTTCAGCCATAACTACTACTCCGTCCTCATTTCAGCCATCACCACTGCTCCGTTCTCACTTCAGTCATCACCACTACTCTGTCCTCACTTCAGCAATAGCTACTACTCTGCCCTAATTTCAGCCATCACCACTACTCTGTCTTCACTTCAGTCATAACTACTGCACTGCCCTCATTTCAGCCATCACCACCACTCTGTCCTCACTTCAGCCATAACTACTACTCTGCCCTCATTTGAGTCATCACCACTACACTGTCCTCACTTCAGCCATAACTACTACTCTGTCCTCATTTCAGCCATCACCACTGCTCTGTCCTCACTTCAGTCATCACCACTACTCTGTCCTCACTTCAGCAATAGCTACTACTCTGCCCTAATTTCAGCCATCACCACTACTCTGTCTTCACTTCAGTCATAACTACTACACTGCCCTCATTTCATCCATCACCACCACTCTGTCCTCACTTCAGCCATAACTACTACTCTGCCCTCATTTGAGCCATCACCACTACACTGTCCTCACTTTAGCCATAATTACTACTCTGCCCTCATTTCAGCCATCACCACTACTCTGTCCTCACTTCAGCCATCACTACTACTCTGCCCTAATTTCAGCTATAACCACTACTCTGTCCTCACTTCAGCCACAACTACTACAATGCCCTCATTTCAGCTATCACCACTACTCTGTCCTCACTTCAGTCATCACCACTATTCTGTCCTCACTTCAGCCATAGATACTACTCTGCCCTAATTTCAGCCATCACCACTACTCTGTCTTCACTTCAGTCATAACTACTACACTGCCCTCATTCCAGCCATCACCACTACTCTGTCCTCACTTCAGCCATAACTACTACTCTGCCCTCATTTCAGCCATCACCACTACTCTGTCCTCACTTCAGCCATCACTACTACTCTGTCCTCACTTCAGTCATCACTATTACTATGCCCTAATTTCAGCCCTAACCACTACTCTGTCCTCACTTCAGCCATAACTACTACTCTGCCCTTATTTCAGCTATCACCACTATTCTGTCCTCACTTCAGCCATTACCACTACTCTGTCCTCACTTTAGCCATCACTACAACTCTGCCCTATTTTTCAGCCAGCACCATTACTTTGCCTTACTTCAGCCATCACCGTAGCTCTGCTCCCACTTCAGCCATCGCCACAACTCTGCTCCCACTTCAGCCATCACCACTACTCTGTCCCCACTTCAGCCATCACCACTACTCTGCCCTCCCTTCAGCCATCACTACAACTCTGCCCTCATTTCAGCCATGACCATTACTTTACCTCACTTCAGCCATCACCACAACTCCGCTCCCACTTCAGCCATCACTACTACTCTGCCCTTATTTCAGCCATCACCATTACTTTACCTCACGTCAGCCATCATCATTACTCTGCTTCCACTTCAGCCATCAACACCACTCTGCCTCACTTCAGTCATCAACACTACTGTGCCTCGCTTAAAAAAAATCCAAAGTCTCGCCATGTCATCAAAACACCACTCCCCACAGAGTGCAACACTCATTACATAGTCTCAACATATCATCAAAACACCATCCATCACGATATGCAACACTCACTACAATGTCTCACCGTGTCATCAAAACAACTTCCCTCACCGTCTGCAACACTCACTACAATGTCTCGCCATGTCATCAAAATAACTTCCCTCACTGTCAGCAACACTCACTACACAGTCTCACCATTTCAGCGGAACACCACTCCTCACGGTCTAAGAAACTCACTTTGCCGTCCTCCGTCTGCAATGTCATTGCAGTCATTGCAATGTCACTTTGCCGTCATTGTATCATTTCTTCAATCGCATCTAACAAGCTCGATAATAACATCACGTCGGGGGTGCCAAACCCATAGTAGTGTGCCCAAGCGGTATCAATTTTCTGTGCGGACCGAGCTTTCTAGTGATTCGCAATACATGACTGAATTTGTGATCGTACGTACATGTAATGGTGGGCTGGTGCAGGTCATCTTCCCCTTTTGTTGATGCTGAGATGTGTCGCGTCTCTCCTAACCTCCTCCGGTGATCTCTTCCCTGACTATTGGTTAACTGTATCTTGTCCTCTGGTCTTCACACAACCTACACATCAGTCTTATGGTGAGGGCCGCCAACTCCAGAGTTTTCATAATGGTGGTTCCTCAGGACCATGTGCCTTACTAGCCTCCCCTTTCAAACCGTTACGCTGATGACAAGGCATAAATCGCCCCTTCCAAGGAGAGTTGTTGAAAAAAGTAAAGTGATTTAAGTACTTTGACTCTGATGTGGATAAGATTAGACAAGTGGAAACTGAGGTGAGATGTCGATTGAATGAAGGGTGTAAAGTGTTGGGAGCCCAGAAGAGTGTGATGAGGTGCGGAACCTTGGGGTGTAAAGTGTTGGGAGCCCAGAAGAGTGTGATGAGGTACGGAACCTTGGGGTGTAAAGTGTTGGGAGCCCAGAAGAGTGTGATGAGGTGCGGAACCTTGGGGTGTAAAGTGTTGGGAGCCCAGAAGAGTGTGATGAGGTGCGGAACCTAGGGCTACGGAAGAAGGCTGGGATGGGAGGGTGGAAGGGGTATGAGAAAAGGTCTGAAAAGGTTAAATGTATATGAGGGGAAATGTTTCAGAGGAATCGCCGCAGTGACGCGGATCAATAAGATCAAAAATGACGTTGATCGAATCAGAACGGCGTTGGTGAGGAAGTTGGATGAACGAGCAGATTTACGTGTCAGGCAGAGGCTCACACGCCATCCTTGCAGACGCTCCCACACACCTTCTCACAGAGGCTCACACACCATTACACAGAGGTTCACCCACAACCTCACTTTACGTGTTCGGGAATCTGGAGATTATCAATGGGAAGAGAATGGTGAAAAGGATGATAAAGGCAGAGGCGAGTAGGCGTAGACCTGGAGGGTGACCGAGCAATGGGTGAATGATAACTTGGCGCCTGAATTCGAAGGAGCTATCTGTGTGAAGGAGGTAGCGAAAAACACTGCTATGGATTAGCGTCCGTAGAGAATGATTGTGAAGGGATGAGTTTCCACGCGGCCCTAATGTGCTTTCCCGTTCTTTTGGAGTACTCCATTGAAAGCTGCCAGGCCCTGCCAATCACAGTGATCTTTGACTTTACTCCTGACCCGAAGTGTGTGTTTCGGGCTCTTAGCCTGACTTTTTAGCGCTAAAGGGTTAAGTTTTGATGTGTGAATGGTAAGAGCAGAAGAGTGTGAGATGCGGCAAGCCGTCGACCACCCGCAGTCTTTAGTGATGCGGTCCTGCGTCTTTGCCTGGATTTTCGCCTCGTCTCCCGCTACCACTCCTCATCTCTGATGGTGAGTTGTAAATCTTTCTCCCGAGTGTCCCCTATCCCTCCTCCCACTCTTCTCCCTGAAGTTGAGGCATACATCACCCCTCCTAAGTCTCCCTCTATCACTCACTGATAGTGAGGCGTATCTCGTCTTCCTGCAGCGTCAGGCCGTCGTAATAGTACAGGTCGAAGACTTCCTCCAGCGGCTCGTCGGCAGTGATGGTGGCGCTGCGGCTGAAGAGGACCGTGTAGTGGCTGTCAGAGCACACCACCCACAGGGGGTACAGGGGCATTTTGAGGTGGTGGCCTACCTGAGAACACAGAAAAATATAACGTTTGGGTTACTGGAGCCTTGAAGCCGGGGCGTTAGAATCTTAGCCTTGTAGCCGGGGCGTTAGAATCTTGCTACCGTATCCACCGCGTGTCGTAGAAGGCGACTAAAAGGGTGCCCCGTAGCCGGGAATCGAAACGAGCTACCGTAACCCTGTGTGTCGTAAAAGACGATTAAAAGGGGCGGGGCAAAGGGGCTAGGAATCCCTTACTCTGTAAGACCCTTCCTCAAAGACAGCAAGACGAGCGGGGGGAGCAGAGGCTCACGCCTCTCCGAACCTTATTGTTAGGGTCGCTGAATGTGCGTGACTATAGTACGAATGAGGTAAAGAGGAGAGAGATTGGTGAGATGTTTGTGAGGAGGAAGTTAGATGTGTTGGCGCTGAGTGAGACGAAATGGAAGGGTAAGGGCAAATGGGAGTTCGGTGTGGTAAGTGGAAGAAAGTCTGGTGTGGAGGAAGGATGGGCACGAGAAGGTGTGATCTTGATATTGAGTGATCTGATGGCTAGTAGCGTTACCGAATGGAAGGATGGGTTCTCAAGATTGGTGTGGGTAAAAGTTTACTTAGGCGTAGAAAGATAGGCATTTGTGAGTGCTTACGGACCTGGCAGCGAGAGGAGTGAAGAGGAGAAGGAGCAATTGTGGACTGACCTGGGTGAGTGTATTGAGAGTTTTGGAGGTCAATTCAATGTAGTTGTACTGGGTGCCCTTAAAGCGAGAGTTGGAAATGCATTTGTGAAGAATGTGATTGGAAGGAATGGCGTTTTTGGTAGAAATGACAGTGGAGAAGACCTGATAGGTCTGTGTATGGAGCAGGAGTTGGTGGTCGGGAACAATTTGTTCAAGAAACGAGATATTCACAAGTACACATGGGTAAGGCTGGCCCGTGGTGCAGTGGTGGAGAGAGCGCTGATGGATTTTGTGCAGATATCGAGGAGCGTGGTGGGAAGGCTGTTGGATGTGCGGGTGTTGAGAGTGGAGGGTGGAGGAGTGTCTGACCATCTCCTGGTGGAAGGTAGGTTAAGAGTGGAGCAGATGTGGAAGGGAAACAAAAGAGTGGGAGGAGGAAGAGGGGTAGTGAAAGTGAGTGAACTGAATGTGAGAAGTAGAGCTGAGGAGTTCCAGCAAGCGTTGAGGGAAGAATAGGACAATGTGAGAGGACAGAACCTAAGAGATGTGGAGTAAAAATAAGAGACGTTAAGGATTACGTTGCTGAGATGTGCGAAGAATGTGTATGGTGCGCGCCATGTGTGGACGGGTATAGAAGGAAAGGTTGCGAGAGGTAGAACGAGGCGGTCAAACTGGCGGTGGCACGAAAAAAAAGGAGCGTTTGAGGAGTGGTTGCAGGTGAAGTCGGTGGTGGCTTATGAAAGCTATAAAGAGAGGAGAAACGAGGCGAAACGGGTGGTGAGGAGAGCCTGAAGGGACGCTGATGCTAGGTAGGGCAGACGGTTGTGCCAGAATTTTGGTCGTGGCTTGGAGCTGTTGGGAGTGAATGAGCGGAGTTGGGAGTTGAGCCAGTTGCTATTTGCGGACGATACGGCGCTGGTGGCGGATTCAGAGGAGAAGCTATGTAGGTTAGGGTCTGATTTTGGTAGAGGGCGCGAGAGCAGGAAGCTTCGAGTGAACGTGGGTAAAAGTAAAGTAATAAGATGCTCGAGGACTGTCGTTGCGAGCAAAATTAGTGTCTCCCTAAATGAAGAGCTCTTGGAGGAAGTTCATTGTTTTAAGTATCTGGGCTCCCATGTGGAGATAACTGAACTAGTGGAAACTGAAATGAAGGCGCGAGTAAAGGAGGGGTGTAAAGTGTTGGGCGCACTGAAGAGTGTAATGAGCTGTAGGACGTTGGGGATTGAAGCAAAGATAGGGCTGTATGAGGGTGTTGTTGTCTCAACTGTGCTCTACGGAGCGAAGACTGGGGGGGTGAGAGCAGAGGAGAGAAAAAGATTGAATGTTTTCGTGATGAAATGTTTGAGGAGCATGGCTGGAGTAACGCTGAGAGACCGGATCACAAACGACGTGGTTTGAATCAGAACGTGGATGGTGAAGAAGTTGGAGGACAGAGTGGAATCGCGTGTTCTGAGATGGTTCGGGCACATGGAGGGGATTAATGAAGGGAAATTGGTAAACAGGGTGATGAAGGCGGAGGCGAGTGGTTGCAGGCCTAGAGGTAGCCCACGTCCACTCGCCTCTGCCTTCAACACTCTTTTCACCAATCTCCTTTCATCCATCTTCACCATGTGTCCAAACCATCGCTAGTGAACCTGTCTCTCAGCAACACTCCAGCCATGCTCCTCAAACATTTCATCTCGAAAACATTCAACCGTCTTCTCTCCTCTGCTCTCATCCCCCCAAGTCTCAGCACAGTACAGCACAGTTGGACAACGACACCCTCATACAGCCCTCTCTTTGCTTCCATCCTCAACGTCCTGCAGCTCATTAAGCTCTTCAGTGCACCCAACACTTTACACCCCTCTTTCACTCGCGACTTCACCTCAGTTACCGCTAGTTCAGTTTTCTATACATGGAAGCCCAGTACTTACAACACTGAACTTTTTCCAACAATTCTCCATTTAGGAGGACACTATTTCTGATGGCATCGACAGTCCTCGAGCATCTCATTACTTTACTTATATCCATGTTCATTCGAAGCTTCCTCCTCTCACACACTCTACAAAACTCAGACACTAGCCTACACAGCTTCTCTTTTGAATCCGCCACCAGCGCCGTATCATCCGCAAACAGCAACTGGCTCAACTGCCAACTCCGCCCATTCGCTTCCAACAACTCCAAGCCCCAACCCAGCACACTCGCGTTCACTTCCTCAACCACTCCGTCCATCTAGAGATTGGACAGCCAGGGAGACATCACGCAGCCTTGTCTCAGACCCATTTTCACTGTAAACCAATCACTCACCTCGCTTCCCACTCTGACACACGCTCGACTGTCAACATAGAAACTCTGCACCGCTTTCAACAGATGTCCGCCCACTTCATACAAACGCATCACCCTCCAAAGCGCTTCCCTGTCAATCCTGTTGTATGCCTCTTCCAGATCTATGAAGAGCCAGAACACATACTTTCCCTTTGCCAGGTACTTCTTACAGACCTGTCTCACTGCAAAAATCTGATCGGCACACATTCTACCACTCTTAAAGCCACATTGTTCCTCTCCAATTGCACAATCCGTACATTCTCTAATTTTTTAAATCAGCATTCCCATACAACTTCCCACTCCACACAACAAACTGATACCTTTTGAGTTGCAGCATTCATTTTTATCTTCTTTGTCCTTATACAGCGGGACAATGCAGGCACTGCGCCACTCAATTGCTACCACGCCCGTCACCACTCACCACTCACCACTCATTTAACAGTCGTTATTCCACCCTTTTTCCGGTATTCAGTCGCAACGCTATTCAAACCAGGGGCTTTCGCTGCGCACATCACCTCCACCGTCTCCTGCACCTCTTCCCAAGTAATGTCCACAACAAGTTCCTCTCTAAAACCGGCATCCTCGCACCACCACCCACAGCAATATTGTCAGCCTCTCTGTCATCCTCAACATTCAACAACTCATCAAAATATTCGGCTCACCTTTTCCGTACACGACCACTTTCCGTCAACATCTGGCCGTTTTCATCTTTCACACCCTCCTCCTTTCCGGTCTCTCACTTTTTCACCCTCTTAACCTCTTTCCAGAACATCTTTTTGTTCTCCTGCAGATTCTGACACAACTGTCTGCCCACCTGGCATCAGCGTCCCTTTTGGTTTTCCTCACCACTCGCTTTACCTCCTTCCTCTTTTCCTTATAGTTGCCAAAGGCCACCGACATCGTCTGCAACCACTCTTTGCAAGCTCTTTTCTTCTGCGCACCGTCAGTTTGACTTCCTCTTTCCACAACTCGCAGCCCTTTCGTTTGCACCCGCCAACACGTCGCACACCACACACATTTTTCGAACATCTCAACAAGGCATCTCTGAATGCCTCACATTCTTCTTCCACATTTTGCAGGTCTTGCCCTCTCTCGTTGTCAAGTTCCTCCCTCAACGCCCGCTGGAACTCCTCCGCTCTGTTTTTTTTTTCATTTAGCTCACTCACTTTCACGACCTCTCTTCCTCCTTCCACTCTTTTGTTCCCCTTCCACCTATGCTCCACTCTTAATCTTCCTTCCACCAGCAGATGGTCAGATACTCTTCCACCTTCTCCTCTCAACACTCGCACATCCAACAGCCTCCCACCACTCTCCTCGAAATCAGCACAAAATCCATCAGCGCTCTCTCCACCACTGCACTATTCGCCATCCTTACCCATGTGTACTTGTGTATATCTCGCTTCTTGAACAGGCTGTTTCCGACGACCAGCTTCTGCTCCATGCATAAACCTATGAGGTTTTCTCCACTATCATTCATACCAAGAACGCCGTACCTCCCTATCACACTATCCCCTACTGCATCTCACACTTTCGCATTAAGGTCGCATAGTACAACCACATTGAATTGACTTCCAAATCACTCAATACACTCGCGCAGGTCAGTCCAAAATTGTTCCCTCTCTTCCTCACTCCTCTCGTTATCAGCTCCGTATGCACTCACAATACCCCTTTTTCTACGCCAAACTTTACTTCCACCCACATCAATCTTGAGATCACATCTTTCCACTCAGTAACGCTACAAGCCAGTCGATCACTCAATAACAACACGACACCTTCTCGTGCCCAAACTTCATCCACGCCTGACTTCCTTCCACTTACCACTTCAAACTCACACTCGCCCTTACCCTTCAACTTAGTCCCACTCAGCGACAACCCATCTAACTTCCTCCTCACAAACATCTCACCCATCTCACCAATCTCTCGCCTCTTTGCTTCATTTGTACTACAACCACGCACATTCAGCGACCCTAACAATGGGGTTGGAGAGGCGTGAGCCTCTCCTCCCCCCGCTCGTCTTGCCGTCTTTACGGGATTTTTTTACAAAGGAGGGGTTCCATAGCCCCCTCGCCCCGCCCCTTATTAGTCGCCTCTTACGACAGGCGAGGGTTGCGGTAGTACTATTCTAAGCCCCGGCTACAGGGCTCCCCTTTTAATCGCTTCCTACGACACGCAGGGGTTACGGTAGCAGTATTCTAACACCCCCGCTACGGGGTAATTAGTTTCATATATTTCGTGGTGTATATAATTGGTAATAAAAATTAAAAGTGTGATTATTGTAAACAATAGAACTGGACCGTCTGTGAATCCTTTGTAAAGAAGAATCCTAACGTAACTGAATATAATACCTACTACATTACATCTTTCAAACTATTCTCCCTTCGATACTCCATTTTCCAAACTTTAGTCACACGCGGTAAGTGTGATCAAAGTCAATATTCAAGTCAGTTTAACATTATTGCAGCCCACTGCAGAGCCTCCTAAACTGGCACCCTGTTAGAACAAACTGGGACACGAGGAGCCGTTCGACAGCTGTAAGGACTGAAGAGGGTCTTGCAAATAGAAAAAAAATAGAAAAATACCTCGTCCGACAATCATGGATCAACTATGGAAGGAGACAAGTAGCATAAATGAAATTTCTGAAGATTTTTGATATATAAGAAAATATTTGCATTCACTAGTTGCCCAAAACTAGGCACAGCTAGCATCCACGACAAGAAAGTATCCATATTCAGCAACTAAGACCTATCTGTGTGAAAGTTAGCAAAGGGTTTGGCATAATGCCACGGTTCACGGGAGAGAAATGAACACAGAATACTTTCACGGCCTGTAGCAACCCATCGAAAGGCATTTGAGCAAATATTCTCATCAGAGCGCTACTGATACTAATGATCGATAGTTCCGATTAGAGGAATGATGGAAGGAGATACTTCACCACAAGAGGAAACGTTCTTTGCCACACCAAAGAGTCGTTCGCCGCCAGTAAAGCAATGTGGGTTTGGTATATACCAATGTGGGTTTGATATAAGTTAATCTTGCAGGAGTGTTATTCTGACACAAGTTATGAATTTGTAAGTTTATGTTAAGACTCTGAGCTCGCCCGTTCACAGAGTAATCATGCAAACGCTCATCGATACGTCAAAGCTCAAATTAATATAATTGAACTGAAACGATCATATCATCAACGCAATGAAAAATTAAAAATTCACTTGACGGGTACAA
>SDVV010033042.1:0-11347 GCA_016164225.1 Gammarus roeselii
GGTTCTCCATGTTGCCAAGCATTAGTGAGGGTTCTCCATGTTGCCAAGCAATAGTGAGGGTTCTCCATGTTGCCAAGCAATAGTGAGGGTTCTCCATGTTGCCAAGCATTAGTGAGGGTTCTCCATGTTGCCAAGTATTAGTGAAGGTTCCCCATATTGCCAAGCATTAGTGTAGGTTCTCCATGTTGCCAAGCAATAGTGAGGGATCTCCATGTTGCCAAGCAATAGTGAGGGTTCTCCATGTTGCCAAGTATTACTGTAGGTTCTCCTTGTTTCCAAGCATTACTGTAGGTTCTCTATGTTGCCAAGCAATAGAGAGGGTTCTCCGTGTTGCCAAGCATTACTGTAGGTTCTCCATGTTGCCAAGCATTAGTGAGGGTTCTCCATGTTGCCAAGCAATAGTGAGGGTTCTCCATGTTGCCAAGCATTAGTGAGGGTTCTCCATGTTGCCAAGCAATGGTGAGGGTTCTCCATGTTGCCAAGCAATAGTGAGGGTTCTCCACGTAGCCAAGCAATAGTGAGAGTTCTCCATGTTGCCAAGCACTAGTGAGGGTTCACCATGTTGCCAAGCAATAGTGATGGTTCTCCATGTTGCTAAGCAATAGTGAGGGTTCTCCATGTTGCCAAGTAATAGTGATGGTTCTCAACGTTACCGAGCAATAGTGAGGGCTCTCTATGTAGCCAAGCATAAGTGAGGGTTCTCCATGTTGCCAAGCAATAGTGACGGGTTTCCACGTTGCCAATCAATAGTGAGGGTTCTCCATGTTGCCAAGCAATAGTGAGGGTTCTCTATTTTGCCAAGCAATAGTGAGGGTTCTCTACGTTGCCAAGCAATAGTGAGGGTTCTCCATGTTGCCAAGCAACAGTGAGGGTTCTCCACGTTGACAAGCAATAGTGAGGGTTCTCCATGTTGTCTAGCATTGGTGAGGGTTCTGCATGTTGTCAAGCATAAGTGAGGGTTCTCCATGTTGCCAATCAATAGTGAGGGTTCTCCATGTTGCCAAGCAATAGTGAGGATTCTCCATGTTGCCAAGCAATAGTAAGGGTTCTCCACGTTGCCAAGCAATAGTGAGGGTTCCCCATGTTGCCTAGCATTAGTGAGGGTTCTCCATGTTGCCAAGCATTAGTGAGAGTTTTCCATATTGCCAAGTATTAGTGAGGGTTCTCCTTGTTGCCAGGCATTAGCGTAAGTTCTCCATGTTGCCAAGCAATAGTGAGGGTTCTCCATGTTGCCGAGCATTACTGTAGGTTCTCCTTTTTTCCAAGCATTACAGTAGGTTCTCCATGTTGCCAAGCAATAGAGAGGGTTCTACGCGTTGCCAAGCATTACTGTAGGTTCTCCTTGTTGCCAATCATTAGCGAGGGTTCTCCATGTTAACAAGCAATAGTGAGGGTTCTCCATGTTGCCAAGCAATAGTGAGGGTTCTCCATGTTGCCAAGCATTAATGAGGGTTCTCCATGTTGCCAAGCAATAGTGAGGGTTCTCAATGTTGCCAAGCAATAGTGAGGGTTCTCCATGTGGCCAAGCAATAGTGAGGCTTCTCCCCGTTGCCAAGCAATAGTGAGGGTTCTCCATGTTGCCAAGCAATAGTGAGGGTTCTCCATGTTGCCAAGCAATAGTGAGGGTTCTCAACGTTGCCGAGCAATAGTGAGGGTTCTGCATGTTGCCAAGCATAAGTGAGGGTTCTCCATGTTGCCAAGTCATAGTGAGGGTTCTCCACGTTGCCAAGTATTAGTGAGGGTTCTCCATGTTGCCAAGCAATAGTGAGGGTTCTCCATGTTGCCAAGCATTAGTGAGGGTTCTCCATGTTGCCAAGCATTATTGTAGGTTTTCCTTGTTTCCAAGCATTACTGTAGGTTCTTGTTTGCAAGCATTACTGTAGGTTCTCCATGTTGCCAAGCATTAGTGAGGGTTCTCCATGTAGCCAAGCATCAGTGAGGGTTCGCCATGTTGCCAGGCATTAGTGAGGGTTCTCCATGCTGCCAAGCATTAGTGAGGGTTTTCCATGTTGCCAAGTATTAATGAGGGTTCTCCATGTTGCCAAGCAATAGTGAGGGTTTTCCATGTTGCCAAGCAATAGTGAGGGTTCTCCATATTGCCAAGCAATAGTGAGGGTTCTCCACGTTGCCAAGCAATAGTGAGGGTTCTCCATGTTGCCAAGCAATAGTGAGGGTTCTCCGTGTTGCCAAGCATTACTGTAGGTTCTCCACGTTGCCAAGCATTACTGTAGGTTCTCCATGTTGCCAAGCATTAGTGATGGTTCTCCATGTTGCCGCGCATTAGTGAGGGTTCTCCATGTTGCCAAGCATTAGTGAGGGTTCTTCATGTTGCCAAGAAATAGTGAGGGTTCTCCATGTTGCCGCGTAATAGTGAGGGTTTTCCATGTTGCCAAGCAATAGTGAGGGTTCTCCATGTTGCCAAGCAATAGTGAGGGTTCTCACTATTGCTCAGGTCTTGCATTTCACGCTTTAAACTGGAGCGGTATAACATGGCATGTTCTATGGTCTTGCATTTCACGCCTTAAACTGGAGCGGTATAACTTGGCCGGTTCTCAAGTCTGCATTTTACGCCCTAAACTGGAGCGGTATAACTTGGCCGGTTCTCAGATCTTGCAGTTCACGCCTTAAACTGGAGCGGTATAACTTGGCCGCTTCTCAGATCTTCCATTTCACGCCTTGAACTGAAACGGTATAACTTGGCCGGTTCTCAGATCTTGCATTTCTTGCCTTAAATTGGAGCGGTATAACTTGGCCGGTTCTCTGGTTTTGCATTTTCGCTCTTTACTGAAGCGGTATAACTTGGCCGGTTCTGTGGTCTTGCATTTCACGCTCTATACTGAAGCGGTATAACTTGACCGGTTCTCAGGTCTTGCATTTCATGCCTTAAACTGGAGCGGCATAACTTGACCGGTTCTCAGGACTTGCATTCCACGCTCTATACTGGAGCGGCACCTCAATTGTTAAGGTGTTGCAGAAAGGGCAAAAATTTATGCTTAATGATTAAAGGAGAGTTTTTAAATGAGGAGTTACAGACAAATTATAGTAATAATTTTCGCCCATTACTAGCTTTAGGTAAAAATAGCAACATCTGTACAGTTTATAACGTATGGAGACCAGTTTTGCATCAGAAATAGCTAATAATTGGCACAGTCACATCAGCAGTCTGCCCCGTCTAGCTGTAGCCAATCACGTGTCGGCAAGGCCAGAGGCTCAGGCCCGACCACCAGGCTAACGCTCACTCAGCCTCCATCAGAGGCAGCAATAGGTTGTTCTCAAGGTTCACCACGGCGACAAGTCTTTGCCGCCTCTCCTGTCCTGAGCCACAGCGACACGAACACTCAATCATTATGACAGGAGACTATAAACTATTTGTTGCTTTAATTAACGCGTGGCAATAATATTCTTGCCCCCATTAAGTTTGGTTGTGATTACATTTATCTAATTGGTCATTTGAAGTAATAAATCACCACTTGCACTGTCTTGTTTTTTTCTATTAAAATGTTTATTTGGATCTTTCATGTGGTGCTACAATTTGAATTGCATTATGTCAGATCTCACCAATAAACTAAATTTACACATGAATTACCTCGTAATTCCACCTCTTTGAGTCAATATAATCAAGGTCAAACCCTAAAATTCCGCCTGGTGATACTCCTAAGGAGTAATTCAGCAATACCTTACGTCTTTGTTTCTAGTCCTGCTCAGTTAGAGTTTAAGTGCCTCACAGCTCGTGGCTGATAACATCAATGCTATGCAAGCTGCGCGTAGGAATTTCGTTCGCAGCGAGTCAAATGAGCGAATTTAAAGAGTTCTTCTACACCAGATCCGCCATGATGACAAAAGAAGGTTTCAAAACGGGGCCAACGTCTACTACAAAAGGAATTGTGACGATTGCTGGAGGGGTCCTGGAGTAGTCATTGGTAGAGATGGCAAGCAGATTCTAGTTCGACACGGCGGCGTTCACATCTGCCGTCTACAGGAAGAAACTACAGAGAACAGACATGATTGCAGTAATATTAGTCCGGGTAATGGCCACAAAGAGGCATAGTGTTCACGCACACAGTACTCTGTGTCAAATGGCATATGTTCGGATGGAGTGCCCGTATCCGTGGAAGACGATGACAGCGAGGAGACTGTTCAGGAGCACACTGATGATGCTCCACGCTCACCCCTTCGGACCCCTGAGAGTACTGAATCTGCTGAAGAGTTTGTGCGACCCAGTCCAAAGATGATTGCTGTAAAGGCCGGACAAAGGATTGAATACCATGATATCGACGGAGAAAAGATATCTTGCACCGTTTTAAATCGGGCTGGTAAAGTTGGTGGTATTTATGGTCACTCCTATGACATTAAAATAAATTCTGGAAATATTGTGTGGACAGACTTGGCGCGCAATGTTCACCAGTGTCGGCCTCATCCTGACGATGAAGAAGAGGTTTTAGTAATGTTCCTGATGCGGGTAAAAATGCAATATCATTACGCTGGCTGATTACTGAAAAGATCATCAAGGACCGTCATGTGACAAAGGCGCGTCTAGTTGCTTGTGGCTTTGAAGAAAGTTTACTGGAAAAGCGAACAAATTCACCTCCTTGTTCCAAGGACGCGCTGCGTATTGCTCTAGTCCTCATTTCTGCCTTCCATATGAAATGCAATACTTTCGATGTCAAGGCTGCTTTTCTGCAAGGTAATGAGATAGACAGAGATCTATTTGTAAAACCTCCAAAAGAGTTCAGAAATGGTCACCTGTGGCGTTTTAAGAAGAACATTTATGGCCTCAATGATGCTGCTAGAGCATGGTACGTGAAGTTAAAACAAGAGTTATTAAGTCTTCAAATGTCTGTAAGTATGCTGGACCCAGCACTGTTCTTCTGGATAGATGGTGGTGTACTTTCTGGCATAATATGCGTCCATGTTGATGATAGCCTGTGGGGCAGTACGACAGATTTTAAAGCTGCTGTCGTCATCTCTCTCTGCCAGAAGATTGTCATAGGGTCAACAAACACTTCAACCTTCAAGGAAAATTGGAGTTCACTTGTCACAAAAAAAAATCCATGACTGTCAATCAGGTTGACTACGCAGAGAGTTTGGAAGAGGTAGAGCTCAGCAAGCATATATCGGCTCAGCGGTTCAGTCATTTGGAGAAGGGGTAATCTGACGAGTTTCGATCCCTTCTTGGACAGTTGAATTGGCTGGCCACACAAACTCGTCCTGATATTGCATTTGATGTTTGCGAACTCAGCACCTCTCCACCTGGGGCAACTGTGGAGGAAGTTTTGCGTACCAATTAAGTGTTGAAACGAATCAAGTAATGTCCAGTAATGATGAGATTCTGTGGACTAGAAGAGCCTGAGCAGCGAACCATTGAGTGCCACTGCGATGCCTCGTTTGGCAATCTTCAGGGAGGTCGCTCACAAGGAGGGTATATTGTCTTCTAGGCTGATCATCGCGGGTGCAAGTGTTTGGTGTCCTAGCAGTCTAGGAAGGAACGTAGAGTGGTCTAGTCCACACTGGCTGCCGAGACTCTTGCTTTGCTGGATGCTGCTGAGTCCGGAATATCCGTTGTTAGTATGGTCAGCGAGCTGTTGAACATCGGCAGTTATCGACCATCTGTAAAATGCTTTGATGATAACAAGTCCCTCGCAGAAACCTTGCACTCGACGAGTAATGTTGATGTCAAGCATTTGCGGATCAACATAGCAGTTTTACGAGACATGATCGAAAAAAAAGAGACATCAGTGTCTTGGGTTTGTAGAGGTTCTTAATTGACCCTACATTATCGTATTAACACTAAACACATTATGCGTGAATCACAAGCACCTATTACTATTAAACAATCGTATCTTAATATCTCATTGTTGCATCTCTCAGTAGGTAGCTACAACATTTCCGTGCAGATAGTACAAAACTGCTTCCAACCATAATGGCAGTGCAACAAAAATTTATTTTGGGTAAATAAATATGTATACCTACGCACAAAAAGCCATGGAACATTCATCAGAAGGAATAAATGATTCAGAGAAATACCTTGTCACGAATATGGCAACAACGCCTTCCTAGACAACAAAGCCTTCCCGCGAAAATCCGAGGGGACTTTTTCTTAACTCTCCGTAGACAGAAACACAGTGTTTTGTGTGTCTTCTTCTTATTATAAACTATTCGTGTGAAAGCAAACTGCTGCAACACGCCAAGACAATTAGGAATTCACTATTCTATCAATTTCAGGCCATACAATTAACTAGTGAATGCAGCTAGACATTACCTTGGCCAGTGCACACTTGATTAAACAAGGCTTCCCTTGGACCTTGCCCCACAGAAGACAGGTAAGAATAACATTGTTTTACAATATGTGCTATCCCCAGTGTCTCATGCTAGGTTTCTAAATCTAGAGAAGACTAATAAATACATTTTCAGATTTCTGCAGCAAGACATTCCCTGTATATACCTGGATGCAAGATTTCAACCTTACACAAATGTACAGTTGCAGCTAACTATGGGCAATTCATCGGCCCAAGACAATAATAGGATATTCAAATTGGTATTCTGCTCACATGGTATCAATCTTTAGGTCTGAGTAGCACCCTACTTAGATCCACGCCTATGTATAGATATATTTAAAGTAAATAACATTTTTCAATGGGTGACATCTCTTGCAACTATCATACATCCCGAATGCACAATTCTGGATCATGAACATAAAAATTATATTGAATCAAAATCTTTAATTGTGAAGTTTAAAACTCCCATTTTTATTCCTGGTAGCTACACCCATAGGGGTATACTATTTTCCTTTCTTTTTATGTCCATTTTACTACATGCACCCAATCTGCCTGCCTGTATGCGGCATGCAGAATGGTGTGAAATTGTTTCCCTGGTGGCACCTGTTTCGCCAAATATTGTTTTTATGTGCAGCCTTCATTCCCTGCTGCGGATCGACGCCAAAAAGGAAACACTACCTCCGTTGTACGACAACCCACTTCAGGCGAGACCAAAACAGAATTCTCGACCTGAATTACAAATTAAAAAAAAACAGCAAAGATTACCCGCTGTGAAGCAGCGGCACCCGGAATTTTCTTAACGGCTTTCCTATCTCCCTTCTTTTCCCCTTCTATATTACCTTGGAAGTCTTAATTCAGTAAAGTTGGGATTACACCAATACCAAAAATTTTACCTGCCTTTGTGAGTCATTGTCCTTGAGTCGGTTATTTGGTGCTTGCCCATAATATTCAACCTCATTTCGTCATATAATAGATTGAAGTCAAATTGTGCCTTGAAAGTGAAAGCAAGCACAGAGTTCACTTGAATTATCATCGCTCACAGAAGCTCACGTTATTAACGTTTTGGCTTGCCAACTGGTAACTCTTTACCCATAATCAATATTACCAACATCACCAAAGGTTCAATCGGCCAAACAATTGGCTAACGCTTTGACAAAGCGAGGGACAGATGCTAGCTTGCTCCTATCAATCATCCATGAAAATAGGACAATTTAAGTCCTTCGTGTGGTGTTCCTTGTTTTGTTTTGAATTGGTGTTGAGATGTTTATTCACACAGTTTCATACTTTGAAAGTGTAATTGCAATTAAGTATGGAAACGCTGATGTGATCAAGGTTGCGGTGTCGGGTTTCGTGTTTTTGTTCGTGCTGATTGTTTTGTAAAAGATAGAGGGAGATTGTTGGCCGTCTGTCTGTCTGGCTGATGGTATTACGTGACGGCAGCTGATTGGTCGTGGAGTCGCTGGCTTTGGAGCTGGCTGGCGGCCATCTTGTGACGGCTCGCCAGTCTTGTGGCCGACATCGGATGGAGTCTGTAATCAGCAGTGACGGGGCGAGGTTCTCAGCCGTGGTCAGCTTAACAATACCGTCTGTTTAGTCTGTATCAAATTCAAAGTGCCTATCAGACTTATGGACCAATATTTATCTGTGGATAGTCAATCACTGAATATCTGTACTGAAGTTGTGATTTTTTTGTATCTCTGTGGGCATAAGATTTACCAGTGGAAATGAGTACTTCAACCATTGAATCAAAATTATAGAAAAGTGTCGGAATCGGCCATTTAGAGTATCGGTATCGATCAATTCTTTGGTATCTGTCAAATTTTCGGTGTCTGATTTGATCCTCGGTTCCACCAGAGCCTCAACGCGAGTCATAATAGGCTCCCCCGTAGGGCTCGATGATCATTGATTCCAGTAGGCTCGAACCCCTAAGTGTGTGAGGAAAAAACAAAACAACGCTTTTACCGTTAGAAAAAAAAAGTGAACATTTTATCTGTCAGACGCACGCTGGTGCGCATAACAAAAACGCTTACTCGAAACGGACCTCCGCTTCCAATCCTTTAGAACTTAAAGAGTAATATGTACGCACCCTAGTGCGTACAGGTAGCATCTTCGAGATTAGTACAAGGTCAGTGGCTACATGGGCAAATTCAGCTCCGACAGCAACGCAACACAATATTTACAGCTACGCGGCCCAGTTGTATTAGTACAATATATTTACTCAGGTAAGATAAAGACTCCGATGAAACGAAACGAATCCCCGCCTCCAACCACTCAGAACTCCAAGAATAAAATGCACGCGCGACAGTGCGCACAGACAGCATCGTCGAAATTGGTACAAGGTCTATGGCTTCACGGATTAGATAGACTCCAACCGCAACGCGTCACAAGGTTTTAAAGCTTCGCAGTCCAGGTCAACCCCAGGCACTGAATATGGTCCGTGTACGCGCGAGCGAGCACGGACTGAAGAAAAAATACCCATTCATAAACACGAACTCCCGCACAAATACTCCAGCGTTATAATATTGTGGATCGTGAAAAAGAAAGTAGGAGCGAGCACGTTCATCATGAGCAGAAAAACTACTCAGATTATTGATTTTGCACCGATTGTTCAAGGGGATAGGGGGGGGGGGAGAATTGGTCCCTTGTGTTGCAAAGGAGCCCGATGAATCCCGAAGGGTAACCAAAGTCCCCCATGTCTTCCCGAGTCCCCTCGTCTCAGCTTGTTTCGAATCATTTCGGCCAGTTATGGCTCGTCGCGACCAACTCAACTCGCCTCAACGTTTCGACTGATCTCGACTCACCTCGACCAGCCTCGACCCCTCTGCGGTAATGATCGTGTGGACTGTAATAACAACAATTTTTACACAAGCATTCTAGAGTGGAAGTCGGTTGGCAGAGGTGTCTCGGGTCCCAGAAGAGCCCGACGAATTCCGGAGGGTAACCCATGTCCCCCGGGTCCCATCGTCTCAGCTCATCTCGAATCATTTCGTCTCGTCGCGACCAATCGACTCGCCTCGACACGTTTCGACTGATCTCGACCAGCCTCGACGCGTTTCGCCCTTTGCGCCAGTAATCCGCGTACTGTAATAATTAATTGTTCTAAGCAAGCATTTCACATACATACATTTTCCTGTGTATGGTTTGATTTGAGCCTCATTTCCACCGGAACCTCAACGTGAGTTCCTGTGTATGGGTTTTACAGCAGGGGGAGGGCGAAGCAGGGGTCTCACGGTTCAGAAACGCCTCAAGCGGGTCCCAGAGTTTCTTAATGGGGTCCCAAAGGGTCTCAAGGGTGTAACAAAGGGCCCCGGAAGGGTCAAAGTGGGTTCCCCCAAATCCGCCTGGTCTTCCAAGTCCCCCGGGTTCCCGAATCCTCCCCACTCCCGTGTCACCTAATTTCAACCAGCCTCAGTTCACCTCGACTTATCGACTTGTCTCCACTAGCCTCGTCCCCTCCATGCGCAGTGCCATTCAAGACTTTCACTCTCTTAGATCAACAGCAACATTATTTCACATTTTAGCCATCAAAACACCTAGCTGTGCTCGGACATTTATAAAGCACCAGGGAGAGTGCAAATTCTCCCACCGTAGGTTGAACTAGACTAACTAACACACCGCTTAGTCCACCTAGGGCCCTTGCGGGCGTCTAACAATACATAATTATATAACTAATCCAAAATTGATCTCACTGAAAAAGGGCACAGTTAGATAAAAGAGCCCATGAAATGAATACTAAAATAAAGTGTTAATAATCTACAAAATCAATAATCATCCAACCGCTTCAAGTTTCAACTACTATAGCAATCGAGCTACATACGAAGGCGCAAACACTAAACTTGAAAGTCTACCTATTTTTAACAAAAATTTCATATTCTTTTACGATTTTGCATATATTTCAAAAATACAGATACAGACACTAGGCCGCATCCCCCAGAAAAGGGGGTGGCCGACGGCAAGGCGCACCTCACCCTCTCATACGCTCACACTCACACAACTTAGCCCTTTTGTGCTAGAGGGTCCGGCCGGTACCCCCTCAACATTCACTCTGGGTCACGAGTGCAGTCCGAGGATCCGTCGTCAGCAGCAGGGCCCGACAGTTTTCACTGCTTTACCCCCGCTGCGTCATAATGGCCGACGACCATCCCGACAGCGGGGTGCCAAGGGCGGTAAAGCACATCAGAGCAGCGTCAAAATCAACCTTTCACAACCATTCCCCACTCACGCCTGTTCATTGTACGCTCTCTCGCCACCTCCACGTTCATATCTCTCCTTCCCAACGCCTGCTTCACACCATCCATCCACCCAAACTTCGGTCTACCTCTAAGCCTGCGACCACTCGCCTCAGCATTCATCCATCCTTTTCACCAATCTGCCTTCATCCATCCTCTCCATGTGCCCGAACCATCTCAGAACACGCGAATCCACTCTGTCCTCCAACTTCTTCACCATCCCAGTTTTGTTTCGAACCACGTCGTTGGTGATCCGATCTCTCAGCATTACTCCAGCCATGCTCCTCAAACATTTCATCTCGAAAACATTCAACCTTCTTCTCTCCTCTGCTCTCACCCCCCAAGCCTCAGCTCCGAAGAGCACAGTTGGGACAACAACACCCTCATACAGCCCTCTCTTTGCTTCCATCCCAAACGTGCTACAGCTCATTACACTCTTTAGTGCACCCAACACTTTACATCCCTCCTTCAGTCGCGCCTTCACTTCAGTTTCCACTATTTCAGTTATCTCCACATGGGAGCCCAGATACTTAAAACACTGAACTTCCTCCATGAGCTCTTCATTAAGGATGACACTAATTTTGCTCGCCTCGACATTCCTCGAGCATCTCATTACTTTACTCTTACCGACGTTCACTCGAAGCTTCCTCCTCTCACGCACTCTACCAAACTCAGACACTAGCCTACATAGCTTCTCCTCCGAATCTGCAACCAGGGCCGTATCATCAGCAAATAGCAACTAGCTCAACTGCCAACTCCGCCCATTCGCTTCCAACAGTTCCAAGACACGACCCAGCACACTCGCGTTCACCTCCCTGACCACTCCATCCATATAGAGGTTGA
>SDVV010033043.1:0-11346 GCA_016164225.1 Gammarus roeselii
CTGCTGACGAACAAAGAGTTCTACCAGACACGAAATTCTTCAACGAATAAAATCAAGAACAAGCTCGTGTATCAAAACAACTGGCCGGTTGTCACAGAAAAAAATATCGTGTAGCAATAATCTAAATGGTTTTTGTTTGCTATCACAGAAATATCTATTCTACAACTCACACGAGGCACTGAATTTGCGACGATGATTGAAAGCAGAAGCAGAATAGGGCCTGTAAATCTGATGCAGGAACAGAACCGCAGACAGTTGTGAAATACTCCTTCAGAAGCGACCAATAACAAAGAGAAAAGTCGTTGCGACGATCCTATCATCTAAACAATCTTGAAGCACGCCTCATCTTCTATAATGATGACATAGCAACCATCCTGAGTTCGCATGCAAACGTCAGCTTAACATTAAATTCCACACAGCTGCCAGCAGGACGTGAGAAACATCAAGAAGATAACCTACCCTACCCAGCAGCAACCAGTAATTCAAATACCTTCGACATAACTGAGGCAAATGAGATGGGACGGAAGTTCTCCACCCCAGTGTCGTAAACGGATCCACTCGAACCAGAATACTTGTGGTTGACCGAGAGCACACATCAGCCTACTCATGAAGCACTGGGAAGCACACTCATGAAGCTACTCTTTCCATTCTGATTTTGTTTGTTCCAATTAAACTGTATCATAACTTTGGTACGTGCACTGTTTCAATGGAATTGCGTTTTTTAACTCTGCATTTCTAATGTCAGCTCTACTTTTTTCCCAAGCTATGAATTTTTCGGCTAAACGATTGCAATGTTTTCCATTGCCATGATGAGGTCCCGGTCCAGTCGCAGATGCCCATTGCTCTGCCTCTGCAAACCTCTTCTCTGACCGATTATGGCCTCTCTCCTTTCATCTCAGCCAAGCGCAATGTACATATGAGCGATGCTGATTCAAAGGTAAATGGACCACAAACTTTTATTACAACAATGAGATCTGCCGTTTAGTGCTACACATTGGAAGGACCTCACGCTTACCCGTTGGTAGGCCCTCATGCAATGTGAACCAATTTCCTGCTCAATGACTGCGAATTGTGTCTACTCTTTGACCGGGGCCTCGATTACCCTAAAGGGACTCACTTTAATTCCAAATGCAGCTCCTTGATCAGAAATCATTAACGTCGTCTCTGAGAAAAGTTGGATGAATAGTTAGTAAACTAACATCGACATACCTGTTCCTGTACTAATACAATGGGAGGTCGATGTATCAAGGGCGGCCGAATTAGCCTCTGTTTCGCTTCTCTATAAGATATTTGTGCCTGAAGATTGTCCATTTCTGGTTATGTATATACAGCTTTGTATGCTAAAATCATACAATCTATAGACAAGAATATCAGTTGTCCATACTAATCATCTCTCTTTTGCAGTCTCAATTCGTCGGGAAGACGATGGCAATGGCCGACACTGTCATTGACGGCGCGAGGGCGGAGTTACATCGCTGAAAAACGTCGGATTGGATAAAAATCTCAGTCCAGTATATCTGAAAATATTTCCATATTGAACCCTTATTGTATATTACGTGTGGTAAAAATGAAAATTAGTAGTCAAATTCACTGACACATGTTTCACACACGGAATTAATGATACATGGTTGTAAAATGAAACAAATTTGAGTAAAAATTGCCAGTTTAAAACAGTGAGGAATGACTGCGAATGCATTGGAATCGTAGGCTTATGTGTTATAAATAATGCATTCCTATGAAGTATATTTTTCCTGCATGTAGATACAAAAACATTTTCCTCGCATCCCAGCCGTGGAAACCTACAACAAAGTCTAACGTTAAAATGCAAGTGTTGGTGTGCTGCAAGTAAATCGAATTGTACGTGTCACAACCACAGGCTATTAAAACCGGCAACCACTGAGTGTTTGTTATCACATAATTCCCATTGTGCTTGAGAATGCCTCAAAGAACCTTCCATCGAATTAATATAATTAGATTTTATTTGTAACATACCATTAGATTCTCCCGGGTTTCTTCCATCACTTTAGAAGACCGAACTTGCCAGTACTATCCTTGACCGTTTCCTGTATTTGCCTCAGCCGAAAGAGGCTAGAGGCTCAGGATTTTTTTTTCGTGAATGGGTTTAGAAGACCACTAGGCTTGATATCTGCTAGCAAACGATGATGAACGGGAAGGGGAAGAATGGGCTCTCACAAAGGCTGACGGATATAATGTTAGGAAACGTTACACCCGCGGGTAGAAAGGGAATTAAGAAGACGGAATCCAACACTCGAAGATGTGAATTGGTGCAAGATTATTTACTCCCTCACTAGCTTGATGGCGTGGAGATGGGAAGGATGAACTCCCTCTGACGATGCTGGGCAGGGAGTGGAAGGGTATAAATTTCCACACACGATTGGATTTCATATACGTTGATGATCTGGAATTTTAGGGATAGACTCCCACACGCGCTAATGAGAAGAAAGTAAAATGGTATGAACTCGTGCCAACGGCTGATGGGAAAGAAGTCTCCAAATGGCTAATGGGAAGGAAGTGTAAGGGATGGACTCCAACAAACCTGATGGGAGGGAAATGGATGGGCATCAACACACGCTGATGGGAGGGATGTGTAAAGCATGTTAGACATGGATTCTGACGAACAAATGCTGAAACTCTCTAATTATACAGCAACTGTATCATGAAAAATTATTTTGAACACAACTTTAGTTGCTCTTGCCAACGTCATCAGCTTTGGCGCTGCTGTCGAGAGTAACGTCTCTTCAGACCTCTGGCAGCCTCGTGAACCACCCCTCCTCTATTTATACAATGAAATTTATAACTCCGACGTATTCTAGTCCTAATTATCCTCTTCTTTCCGCAATAGGAGATCGGTCCTGTTTCACGACCTCTATTTTATAGTTTAAGAGCCCACTTGTTCCTGCTTAACTGCTCTTGATTGATAGCCACCAGAAACCCGATGAAACACTGCCCGACAATGTGTGTTTCTCAATTCACCATCTCTTCCTAAGGCCATTATAATGCAACGAGGAAACTTTTCGTTACAATGAAAGAATTCTTGATCATTTCTGTACCTTACAGACCCCTCATGACCCCTACCAGTACCCGATGGATGAGTTTTAGTTGAGTGTTTCCTTCCAATGAAAAATCATATTTTCAATTATAATTCAAATCTACCAGTGCATAGCTTTTAAATAATGCAACGAATGTTAGGTGAATTTGAAGATATAATTTAAGTGGAAAATTACTGGAAAATTACAAAATGGTTGACACACAAACTAGCACACATGTACAAATGCTGATGGAAATACATGCTCCTATCTTAGTATTGAGTGGAGGGCTCCATTGCAGTGATGTGAATGGTCCGCGTTGGTAATTTGTCCTTATGATCACATCCGCATACACATCCGTAGATGGAGGACGCGGATATTATGCGGATGTGTCATACAAAAGTAAGAATTTTTTATTTATATTTCATCAAAACATAGGTCGTGACCCAAAATGATTTATGAACATGTTGAATTATTCCCGCTCAAGAAATTCATGAACAAAACACAAATTGTCAAAATAACCCAAATTACCTAATCATGACGACCAGGAAAAGATTCATTTGTACACTGTGATTTGTTTATCATGATCGATGAAAATGGTGAGATCATGAGGGTCACTACCAAGATAATTTCCAATGCCATTTCGATAGTGACTAACGTTGGTTTCACAATTGAACAAAACATAATATATTATCGCTGCTCTTTTCTACATATGCAGATGCAATCGCATCTCATATGAAGGAGGGTGACCGACAGGAAAAAAATCCTAACACTCATCCCCATACCCTAAAACAAATACCCAGTCTTAAACCCAAAGTGTTAACAAACAAATCTTGATCAAATCATTATATAGATAGTTCTGAAACGATATTAATTAATTTTGATGTGAGATTAGTTAACAGTCTAGCTTATCACTCTCGATGAACAAATGTTCTCTTACAGATCATATCGAACTTTTTTTGTAACGATCGTTAGATCTGTGAGCTATGACGGAGCCTGGACACTAAATTTTAATGTTTATCACATCATAGGGTGACCGAGAACAATGAATAATGATTAAGAAACTTTTTTTTTTCGAATAGATCCAGTCGAACAGCCCAGACTGAAAACATCTGTAAACACCCAATATAAAATTCAGTAACCTAGTGGTCAAAAGTCACCGTCACATAAAATTAAATTTATGATCAGTGGATTCGTATGGAGCATTGCAGACTCATCAATTTTGGTGACAATCATCTTGTAATGATAAATGGCACCTCCCTTGAACTTCGACATTGTTCACACCAAAATTCCGGCATTAGTCAGACAGAGTGATTATTCCAGTGTTGCAATCATAGGGATGAACCCCTAACATGCACCCATCATAGGGATGAACCCTTAACTTGCACCGATCATAGGGATGAACCCCTAACATGCACTCATCATAGGGATGAACCCCTAACATGCACACATCATAGGGATGAATCCCTAACATGCACCCATCATAGGGATGAACCTCTAACATGCACTCATCATAGGGATGAATCCCTAACATGCACTCATCATAGGGATGAACCCCTTACATGCACTCGCAAGCATAAAATGTATTTGGAAGTAGTTTATATCACGACAAAAACGGCGGTATAAAGTATAAATAAAACTCCATTGTATGAACGCAAGCAGGTAACCTTGATATGGGCGAAAAATTACCTTAAATTAAATGATCACTGTCATTGGCCTTTTCTTTCCTAATACTAGGAATTCAAATTAGATCACAACGTAAATAGCCTAATTATATTGTTCAATAATATACCGAATTATACACATCCGCTGCTGCATTGTCGCAAATGTAATATTTCATATCCGCATCCGCCAATGTCAAATTTATAATACACGCATTCACATCCGCATTTGCTGATATCCAAAATGTAACACATGGCACATCAGTGTCTACGCCATTGTTGGAATTGGTTTCACATGTCATGCACGCACCAGACCCCTTCGCTACAGGAGAATTTGTTCCACTAGTAACGCACGCAACAGACACCTTCACTACAGCAGAATTTGTTTCACTTGTTACGCACGCACCAGACACCTTCGCTACGGGAGAATTTGTTTCACTTGTCACGCACGCACCAGACACCTTCGCTACAGGAGATTTGGTTTCACTTGTCACGCACGCACAAGACACCTTAGCTACAGGAGAATTTGTTTTACTTGTCACGCATGCACCAGACACCTTCGCTACAGAAGAAATTGTTTCACTTGTCACGCACGTACTAGACGCCATCGCTACAGGAGAATTTGTTTCACTTGTCACGCACGCACCAGACACTTTCGCTACAGGAGAATTTGTTTCACTTGTCACGCACGCACAAGACACCTTCGCTACAGGAGAATTTGTTTCACTTGTCATGCACGCACCAGACACCTTCGCTACAAGATAATTTGTTTCAATTGTCACGCACGCACCAGACACTTTCGCTACATGATAATTGAAATATCGGTCCGGACAACTTGTGCTGCAGACAAAAGTGGTTTGCATATATATCTATTCCTCATATTTCGTCTTTGAGTTTCAAGTTTTCTTCTCGGGACTATTACATGTAGCCTACCGAAGTTCACCCCTCGTTACACATCGTTGTTCAGACACCTACTTCAACGATCTCACCGCTCCGTCAAGTTGATGCGCTAAACTCCAAAAATGCCACTGCGATTTTGGACCCAGTGTCTGCTCCAGAACTGGCCGGAGTATCGTAAATAATATCCTGCTGGATTTCAAGCCCACGAAAACAATTTATCTTCTCTCAGTTCATGTGTAGATGAAACGGACAGAGGATTGAAATTAAAGTGTTCAAATGTCTTCACGTCACGATTGGAAAATTTTTGCTGATTGTTCGATATGAGTGGATTGGGGGGGAAATGAGCGGATTAGGGAAAGAGAGAGGATTGGAGGAAAGGTGTGGCATTGAGCTGAGCTTTGCACTCCTAGGGAACTAGGGTACAGGGTCCTACGGTCGACCCTGTACCCTTCAACAGATAGACGAATGTGAGCGATGGTCAGCTCTGCACTCTTCATGAGAGGGTTTTATGAGAGCAACAGTTAGCAATACACTTTCCTTAAATAGTTGCATGAACGCTGAAGTCAGCCCTGCGTCTTTCATGAGAGGGATGCATGAGCGCTACAATCAGCCCTGCACTTTTCACGAGAGAGTTTCATGAGGACTACGGTTAGCCCTGCACCCTTCATAGAAGAGTTGAATGCAAGTCACGGTCAGCCCTCTACCCTTCATGTTAAGGATCAATGAGTGCTACGATCAGCCCTGCAGTCGTCACAAGAGAGTCCATGAGGGTTACGGTCATCCCTACACCCTTCATGAGAGGGATCCTTGAGAGAAACGATCTGCCCTGCACCCTCCATGGCTATGGTCAGCACTGTACCCTTCATGGAAGAGATGCATGAGATCTACGGTCAGACCTGCACAATTAGAAAGGGATGCTATCGTCTCCTTTGCTAACTGATAGTGGCTGTTCCCTTCGTAATTACAGCTCTTCGGCTGCTCACGGAGTTATTGGTTTCTGTTGCTAGCAGTCGTCGGCAGTGACTAATCAATGCTTGAATGGGCGGCCGTCGCCCTTTTTTCTGATATGGTCGACGATGGGGTACAATACATGGGCCTTAGTGACGGCATGGCCCGTCACAGGGTGATGGACAAGCGCGGGACCCTAGTCAACCAAAAAATTGGGTCGTCCTACTTAACGAAAGACTCACATCCAACACAGGTGACTTGTCTTCCAAACGAAGAGGGTGACTATCCAGTGGAAGAGGTTCCTCATTCAACGTGAGATGATCGTCCTTCACATGAAGATGCTAGTAAGGTGCTAGAAATAAGTGACGTATAGACTCATCATCCAATTGTGTGAGTCAAGCAGCCTCACACCAGTGTCAGCCAACTTTGTCCATCATCATCTAGCAGCAGTGTGCGTCATTCTGTCTTTCACCTGTGTCAGTTTTCCCTGTCCACCGTCCTATGACAATAGTTAGTGGTTTGCAGCCTCGCTCCCGATTTGTTTCGCACTGCCCACCGTCCTATAACAATAGCTGCACACCGTAATATAACAATAGTGCCAATCATGTTGTCCCACACCGGTGACAGATCACCCATTCCAGCGTCATACGCATTCGTGCGAAACATGCTGCATCACAGCCGTGGAGCTCACTCTGTCCCCCGCCATATGACATTTGTGTGAGTCATGTAACCCACACCGTTGTCCTATCGCCCTGTCGACCGTCATGCGGGGAAAAAAAAAGAGTCATGCTCCCCGCACCGGTGTCAGGCCTCTCTGTCAACTTTCCTATGGCATTAGTGTAAGTTACGCTAACTTAGAACCTTTTCAGCTCACCCTGTCTGCCTTCCTTTGGCAGTAGTAGTAGTCATGCTGCCCACACCCGTGGCGGCCCGTCATGCCCACCGTCCTATTGCAGGTGTTCGAGTCATGCAACCCAACCTCAAGTCAATCCGTCATTTCGGCTGCCCACTAGGTAATTAATTATTTCAGTAACAGTAATTACTGCCCGACTCCGACATGGTCCTATTGGTCGGATTTTGTAGGTTCGCTCGAACTAGAGCATGGGTCACAATTATGTCTGTAGTTGCCTATAACAGCAGCTCTACACGGGCACATGGCATCATTATACGGATCTACAGAGTGCATTAATGGCCTTGAGTAGTAGTTGTAGGTGAGGCCACATGACATCATTACACCGAGCTGCAGTGTGCGCCAGTATGCCTCAGTAGCAGCTGTAAACGTGTCCCATAAAATCATTAAACTGGGTTACACTTTGCATAAGTTGGCCATATAAGAAGTTGTAGACGGGCCACATGGAATCATTGCACCGAGCTGCAGTGTGCATCAGTGGACCCCTATAGCAGATGTAAACGGGGCACACAGAACATCTTTGCGAGGAGCTGCAGTGTGCATCAGTGGACCCCTATAACAGATGTAAACGGGGCACACAGAACATCTTTGCGAGGAGCTGCAGTGTGCATCAGTGGAGCCCTATAGCAGATGTGAACGGGGCACACAGAACATCTTCGCGAAGAGCTGCAGTGTGCATTAGTGGACCCCTATAGCAGATGTAAACGGGGCACACATGACATCTTTGCGAGAAGCTGCAGTGTGATGCACGCCAATATTTACAATAAGTGTGATTAAGATGTATCATTTGTCCTGATGGTTGTAGCTTTTTAACCATTGAAGCCAGTTAGTGCATCCATTTGCCATCATTTGTTTGCTGCGAATAGACTATTCATAAAATCAATTAGCCCCCATCGGATATCAGTCCATCTTGAGTGACGTCATTAAATATGAACCTTTTCAGAGCACGAATGTCACGATGTTGTCATTTTGTCCCAGATAATATCGGTATCACCCCAGAGCTGCTCCCCATCATATTGTCCTACCTGGTTTTGCCTCATTTCCATTCGTGGGCTCGAATCCCCCCTTTTCCATCTTCTCCGTCGTTTGTTTGAAGACAGCCCGGCCGAATGACGCCATATGACCACCAGTCAATCACCAGGTTCTGTATTTTCACGGAGGCTGTGTATCTTGTTTCGCGAGGCGCTTTCGTGCATGTAAGGGGATTGGAATGCGTGCGATTAGTGGGCTCACTAATATTGGGAGGCCTTAATATGCATAAAAGGAGGAAAGGGAATGACCAGCGAGTAGTGGGCAGAGTACTAATGGGAGGCCTTAATGGGATATAAATGGGAGGGAATTGCCAGCCAGTAGTGGGCAGACAGAGTTATATTGGGAGGCCTTAACGTGAATATAAGGGATGGGGTGGGGGAATTGCCCGCTATTAGTGAGCGTAGTAATAGTAGTAAGATTGCGATTCATAATCACAAAAATAGCACGATAAATCACCAAGGTAAATTTTATGGGTAACATATTCGGTCACTCGATTATCCTATATTTTTGTGTTAATTTGTTCGCGTATCCCAATGCGCTATTTGAAAGTGAATTTTAAATTTGAAAAAAAAAACAGGTTCATATTAAAACTCATTACGGACACTGTTCACACTAGAGGCAGTAGTCGCAGCTCCACTAGTACAACCCATGTAAACGACACAAGACCTCAGAGTAGAAACAAAATAAGTCGAGCCAATAGAGTCAATGAGATTAACGGTACTCTCAAATGTTACTACGTGAACGCTAGAAGTCTCAGACAAAATCGAAAAACTAGGTATTCGTGCATTGAATGAAAGTATCGACATAATAGCAATCACAGAATCGTAGATGAAATTGAGCACCAGGCATTATTTAGGCGAATTTACTCTTCCCGGTTCCTCACTTTTTCACAATGATAGACAAGGCTGAGAGGGCGGAGGACACAACCGTTTCTGTCTTACAAGTTTGTTACTCTTTTTCAGAAATATAATCGAAATCCACGACTCAAAATGTCCAATCGATATCATTTACCTTGGCTTCCATTAGGCCTTTGATAAAGTCCCCCACAAGAGCCTAATTAGTAAATTGCACAGCATCGGTATTCGAGGCGAGCTTAACAACTGGATTAAATGCTATCCTACGGGTAGACGGCAGCGAGTTGTACCTAACGGAGCTTCCTCCCCCTGGGTTAATGTTACAAGCGGCGTGCCTCAAGAATCCGTGTTAGGGTCAGTTCTCTTTATAATATTCATTAACGAACTCGATAGCAACGTACTCTCAAACATTAGCAAGTTTGCAGACGAAACTAAGATCGGAGGAATAGTGCAAACTGAACTAGAGTGTCAGCAGATCAAACTAAACTTGAACAAAATTGTTGATTGGTCAGAAAAGTGGCAAATGAAATTCAATATAGACAAATGCAAAGTTATGCACATAGGTCCTCGTAAACCCAAACACAAATATTCAATGTCTGGAAAAAAAATCATTCCCGTCACCGAAGAGAGAGATTTAAGTGTCATCATTAGTAACGACTTAAAAAGCAGCAAGCAATGTAACGATGCTGCCAAGAAGGGCAACATAATGCTAGATATGATGTCCCGCACTATCTCGTACAAAAACCAACACAATATGTTCAACTTATGTAATGCATTTGTTAGACAGCATCTCGAGTATGCAGTTCATTTCTGGTCTCCATTCCTTAGAAAACCCGCTATTAAACTTGAGAAGATTCAACGTAGAGCTACCAAACTCATCCCCTCGCTACGGAATAAATCGTACGAAGACAGGCTTCGTGAACTCAATCTTTATTCGCTTGAGAAACGTCGAGTCAGAGGCGACATGATAGAAGTGTGGAAGATTTTGAAGGATAAGGAAAACGTCGACCTAGCGAGCCTTTTCACTTTAGATAAAAACGGAGTGACTAGGAACAATGGATACAAAATCGTTGGGAAACGTTTCTCACTCCATATCACACGCAATTTCTTCACGTATAGAGCGGTCGAAGGATGGAATAATCTTTCAGCGGAGGTTGTAAACAGCAATACAATCGAAACATTTAAGTAGCGGCTCGATAAGTTCTACATACATCGCCTATAAATAGCTAAGCCGTTCTATTTCCTGTTGTTATAAATAAAAACAGAAGTAGCGCACGAAGCTTTCACCCTACTTCAGAACTAATTCTCTTGCTATCTAAAGGCAACCTAGTTTAGGCCAATAGGCCTCCTAGACGTTCTACTCCAGAACTAACCCTCTTGCTATCAAAAGGCAACCTAGTTTGGGCCAATAGGTCTATTGTTGACTTCCTACGCCTTTAAACACTTGTAAACACACAGTTCGATCGCCCGTTCGAGCGCTGAGTGTTTTGTTTTATTTGTTTGTACAGAATATTCGCTCGTAACTATGCAATTAGAGTATATAACTATACAAACGTAAGATACCATGCAATTTCTAATCATTCCACAATTAGTGTGTGTCATTTTTCGTTTAATCATAAAGGTCTGAAAAGGGGTAATGGAAGTCTGATGTTCTCATTGGTCGGACAAGATAATATAGCCGGAATTAGTTTTATTGTCAGAAAGAGCGACGGTAATATGAAGACGTAGTGAAATTTTCGTCGGTTTGATGTCACGAATGTCCGAATAAACAACTGTTCTCCATCACAAGTTCATCGCTTGTTTTTGTGCTATTGATGTGATGCCATGTGAGGTGACGCTCACCGATACGACACAATTATCAGCTCCAATTCTTCGGAAATAGCTCTATCGACTGTAAGTGAAGATTTTCGTAGGAGAAAATTACAAGAAACATAAGATGTACAGACCAATAAAGAAGACGATATGCACAAGGTCGACAGACGATCGTATCAGAG
>SDVV010033044.1:0-11346 GCA_016164225.1 Gammarus roeselii
TATATATATAAGATCCTAAGTACTCCAAAATAAGATGGTTAATCTTTAATAGAAGAAATTAGTGTTTTCAAACAATGTAATGAACTTGACATGGATTTACCTCAACAGATTACATCCGAGTGACAGGGTTAGATTAAATTTAGGAGCCATTCTACACCGGGACTCGAAGTGAGAGATTTATAGTACGTTGGAGTCAATTTCCTTCTCCACGTAGCTCGAAGAGGTAGCATGATTCGGAGGGAACAACCAGACTATGGATCACGTTAGGGAAGAAGGGCGGGCAAGAATATGGCGATTGAGTCGGAAGTCGATTTAATCTCGTCGCAGAGCAAGTCTTGGCTCACCAGTTTTACATAGAGGGCTGACAATAGAGCAGGAACGAAAAGCTCCACTGCAAGTACGAAGTACGACACAGTGGACTGGTTCAAATGTTTTGAGAATATTTGGTTTTGTGGAGCCGTAGACATCGCTCCCTTAGTCCAATTTGGACAGGATGATAGTTCGGTAAAGGTGTAATGCTGTTGTTATGTCGGCACCACAGGTGGAGTGCGATACAAACCGAAGAATGACCAATCAATGCAAGCTTTCGATGTTGAGCTGCAGCACGTGGCCCTCCCATGTTAGTTTCTGATCGAATAATTATCCCAAAGAGAGTCTTGTAAGAAGGAAGGGAATCCTTTGTCCGTAGAGTCTGAGATTTGGTTCTGTGTGTGTGCGGAACCGATGTTCTGCTTTAGGATATTGTAAGGCCTCAACATTCCGTTCAAGAAGCCACCGGGGCAATAGCACTCTGTCGTCGACGTTTGAATTGAGACACGACTGTTGCCGATACGTGAATCATGAAGCCGTCCACGTGTAGAGAACCATTCATGGAGGGTGGGACCACTTCCATGATGTTAGTAATTGCAATCGCGATTAGAGTAGAGTAACGAGGATTTCTAGCGCACTGGAGCCATCGTCCTTCTGGCGCCGAATATCAAACCAGCAAACAGTGCTGCATCAAGTAAGTCTTTGTTTATTTTCTTTTTATTGTTTGAGTTAGGTTTACTACTGCGCAAAGTCAAAGTCCTTTACGCGACGAACGTCTATGGTATGTACGGGTGTCGCAGGAGGCACAGGAACTCCTAAGGTGCTGAAGCCATATGGTCCAAGCACTCCCCGGATGGCAGTATGGCGGAATAACACACTACCTACCCTGCTTCAAAGCCCCAAGGATCCGTAGTAGTCATTAAGGTGCCGGGCTACGCGAGCCAACACCTGCTGAGGGGGAAGATGAAGAAGAGACAGATCACGGGGATCCCATGCATGAAATCTACACTAGGTGTAGGGAATTTCACGCATGAGAACAGCAAGAATGGAAAGAAGAAGAAGGAATAGTCGTGGAAGAAGGTAGCATGAAAGAAAGAGCGCAACATAGCTGTTATTTGCCACCCGAAAGGGAAATAGTTAGAACCGGTTTGTGTGTGTGAGTGTGTGCGTCTGTGTGTGCGTGCGTGTGTATGTGTGTGTGCTTCTGTTCAACGACTATTAGAAGAGTTCTTATGAAGGGGTCAGAGACAAATTTGAGGAAATCTGAACTAAACATATGATGCAAACGAGGTAAATAAAACTTGAGCTAATCAGGATGGGGGAGAAAAGGAGAGATAGTGAAGGGTGAAGAAGAGGGTAGTCAGAGGGGAAATAAGGGTGTTCACTCCCACCGGTTGGGCCGTGACTCCGTGCGGCCCGTGAATCTAACAGATGCCTAGGGCAGGGGGGGGGGGGGGTTGCAATCGCGCGAATAGAGTACAAGGAAGGACGTACCTTGGGGTATCCCCCTCATCTTGAGAACTTATATTTAAAAAAGGATTGGCGATTTTAGCCAGGAACACGGAATCTTATCGGAGTTTTCAGACGATGCCATACAATCAGGTTAAATCGCATGCCTTCTAAAGGTCAATGAAACACAGAATGTGTGTTGTTTGCGGTCCAAAGCACTTTGAATATCAGTTGCAACATGTAGTTGCGCACCCTACATTGCGTGCATCTTTCAAAAACCGAATTTTGAATAGGGAGTGGAGTTTTCTTGTAGGTGTCGGGTCTTCTCCAGGACCTTCTCTCAGGTCACGATCTTCTTCGGGACCTTTTCTACACACAAGGTAAAAGCTTTATGGCGGAAACTAGACAATTCATCGTGAGATTTACCAGGTTTTGGGAAAGACAAAGCCACTACCTTCCTCCACTGATCAGGATAGGAATGGGAGCCGAGGGGTTGGAGGCGTGGTTTGAACCGGGGATTTTGCGTACAGTGATTGGTGCATTGCAAGCTAGGCGGAGGTTTGTGAAGAGATGCAGATGATTTTGCTCCGCAATAAGCTCCATGTTAATGAAAGTTGGGCTGTATCCAGCATCTGAGTAATGTGTTTCTAAGAGTTCCAAGACATACTGCGGGTCGGTGTGGGTCGTTACTACCTCCTTTACGGTTGGAAGGGGATGCGAGCTGTCTCTTCCGGTTAATTTTTGTAAGCGAGACCAAACTATAGATATAAGTGTGTACATATTAAAGATATAAAGACTTTCATGATTATTTTTGAGATTATAAAAACTAGGTATTTTGTGTTTTCGACATTTCTTCAACACGTGTAATTTTATCCGCTGAATCGATTGTATAACACCTTGCTGACGCTTCGTTATTTTGAAAGGACCATTCCACCAGGGCATCTTTATTTTACTTGGTGTTCTCGTGGTTATCGAGATGCTGATGTTTGCGGCGAGAAGGAGGACACAATCAAAGTATTCCAACATCTCATTACTGGATATATTCTGAGGTAGGAGGGGGGTTGTTGCACAAGCAATAAATGATTGCAAGTCGGCATTACGCAATATGTGTCGGCGACGCGGCGGTATGTAACATATTGGGAGGGATTGTGAAGGCGTCAGTCTCCCAGAGATTGATCTCCTGGTGACCTATCACTAATGGCTTATGGGTGGTAAGTAAAGATAGTAACTTATCTTTGTTCCGATTTCCATGGCAGTTCCACTGAAGTATTAACTTCAAACCAGTCCTTGGTGGTCTGCAGTGGTCGCGTGAGATATTTCAATTTCCACGATGGTTATGTCTCTCACTGAGCTTGGGGGTCCTGGATCGTGAGCGTCCCAGGGAGCGCCCGCGTAAACGTCCGCTGCCTGGGGTGCGTGGAATTCTGCTATTACTACAATCACGGCTATGGTGCTTTGGCAGGAGGAAGAAGGTGTACGATCTTGGCGTTTGTTTCTTGAGCGTACAGTCATTTATCTTATAATGGGTTTTTCATTCGTTCTAATTGGCTGATTAATAGGCAGCGGTTATTGGGGTCAGCTGAGGTGCTGAGCTGTATAGCTATTTCAGGTAATCAGGAAGGGTCCTTCATAGTAGATAATCCTTACGGCCTCACGCAGTTGAAGGTCGTTCTCGTTGATGAGATGTTCTTCGTTTTCAGTATTTTTTCCAGATTGTGATAAATGAGTCCGTCCGCGTCTTACTCCCTACGAGCAGCCGTTTGTGGACGGTCGTTTATCTTTTTTCTTTTTTTGGTAGTTTGGTACCGATTACCTTGAGATATTCATAGGAGATATCGATATCTTTTCGTTTTCCAGCTTTTGTCTGAGGTTCAAAGTGTTGACAAGTGTAGGAAGACAACAACAGGCCTATTGGCCCAAACTAGGTTGCCTTTTGATAGCAAGAGGGTTAGTTCTGGAGTAGAACGTCTAGGAGGCCTATTGACCCAAACTAGGTTGCCCTTTGATAGCAAAAGGATTAGTTCTGAAGTAGAACGTCCAAGAGAGCATCGTGTGCCATTTGTGTTTTTATTAATAACAACAGGAAAGGGAACGGTTTAGCTATTTATCTGTGATTTATGTACAACTTATCGAGCCGCAACTTAAACGTTTCGATTGCATTGAATATTCGTGTTTGGGGTTATGAAGACCTTTGTGCATAACTATGCATTTGTCTACATTAAGGTAGTGCTTATTGTAGGATCAACTGAGGAATTAGCAACCTCACACGAAGTCCACCAGAGCAACGCCAGGCCTGCTGCGTGAATCCCTTGCCTCCAGCACGAGGTAAGCCGTGAGGCTGGGAGCAACAGCGCTGAGATCGTGTTAGCAGGTATTGGCGGCGGTGAAGGAGTAGCAACTCCATGGTTGACGGTCACCTGCCTCGTGGTGGCATGAATAGTAATAACACTTAGGCAGGAAGGCACACATTTTTATCGAGTTCGCCGGCACATCCCCTACAGTATTAAGGAGTGTCTGGCTTGCAGTGTTTGATGAAGAGGCTGTACTCGAGGCATTTATTACATATCGTAGATAGTATCACAACTGGGTTGTTTTCGTTTATCCCTGCTCACCGGGATTAACAATAAATTTCGGTGCATCAATTCGAGGGTAGGTAATCCGGTAATCTGTGGAACGAGGCTTCCGTGATTTGCTCAGTTTATGAAAAAAAAATTAGTAACTCCAACCACTTGGCAAGCCAGCTGCAAAAGCGCTCAAGTTAATTGTAGCGGTAGAGCAAGAAGTGTAAATAATTCATTTAGTGGAATTGAAGGCCAAATGTAGTTTTAGGGTACTTTATGTTTGTAGTAGTTGCATCTATGTTCCACCGAAGCCTCAAAGCGAAGTCACTGCAGGCTCCCCCGTAGGGCGTGAAGATCTGTGAGTTCTGTTGGGTTGCACGTGCGCGCGGTCGAAGTCAAACTTCAACTTGAGGAATCAACAGGGTAGTGAGCTCAGGAACGGAGAAGATTCAGACACGAGTAGTTTTAAACAGAGTCATAAAGTCCTGCGTGTTTTCCGTTAGTGATTATTTTTTTCCTGTAGGCCGTTTCTGTGAGCTGGAGTTGCAGGTTGCACGGGAGGGCTTATGAAGGCTCGTCGGGCTACTACGAGTGCATTACAGTCCATAAATAGTTTTTCCCACTGATTGCCACCTGGTGGCAGCAGAGGCATGGTGGCGCATCCGGTTCCATGTCTACATTCATCAAATGGTTAAGGAGTTATCCACGTGTGTCCCGTACACAAACGGTTGATGAACGCTCGGTCTCATCTATTGGAAAACTTGGTGTTCCAATTTCCTACGGATGGTTTAACTGTAAGCATTTTTTGTCCACTCTGTTGCCACGAGTGGTTCAATCGAGATGTCATATGCGAATTGATGATTGAAAACCAGTCTCTGTAATGTATGGAAATGAATTGTTCTTGGTGGAAAAGACGCATGTTTTGCAAGGGAATCTGCGCGCTTGTTGACTCTTATTCCTTAGTGCCCAGGGATCCAGCAGAATTCAATAGCTTGACCAGTTCCGGACATTGTGAATAGGTCGTGCTGCATTTTACGAAGTGCAGGGTGTCCATAGTGCAGATTTTTCAGCTGAGTGAGAGCGCTCAGACTGTCCGAAAATACGACGTATTCAGGGAGGTGGTCAGTTTTGTCAATACATATGGCTAGTTCGAGTGCGTACAGCTCTGCAGAGAATACAAAGGCCTCTCGTGGTAGGGTTGCCCAACGTGTGATCTCCCCGCGCACGACGGCTGCTCCCACTCCATCCGCTGTTTTGGAGCCGTCGGTGTGTATATATGGCGGTGCTCCGAGTATTGCTCCTCAAGTAGTCTTGAAAATTCTCGGCGGTACGTGTTTGTTTGAGTAGTTTCTTTAGGGTACACTTGCAATTCTAGGTTGACCAGCGGACGGCTGATCATCCACGTCAGTAGTAGGTATACCACCGAGAATTGCCCTGGGAAAACGACCACCGAAAATTGCCCTGGAAAAACGACCACCGAGAATTGCCCTGGAAAAACGACCACCGAGAATTGCCCATGAAAAACGACCACCGAACATAGCCCTGGAAAAACGGACACCGAGAATTGTCCTGGAAAACGGACACCGAGAATTGCCCTGTGGAGGAATTAGATAGACGATAAAAGAGCCAAAGCAAGATGCAAATGTGAAGGATTTAGATAGGCGATAATTAGAGATTGCAAATATGCTTTTGTGAAGGAATTAGATTAGGGAAAATTAGGGAGTACATATATGCTTTTTTAGTGAAGGATTTAGATAGGCGATAATGTGGGTGTACGATTATGCTTGTAGTGAAGGAATTAGATAGACGATAATTAGTGATTCCATATATGCTTTTAGTGAAGAAATTAGATAGACGATAATTAGTGACTTCATTTATACTTTTTGTGAAGGAATTAGATGGGCGATGATTAGTGAGTACATATATGATTCTGTGAAGGAATTAGATTGGCGATACTTAGTGACTCCATGTATGCTTTTGTGAAGGAATTAGATGTAGGATGACTAGATCTTTGAACCTTTTATCGAATGTATTGGTTAGGATGTATGTTATTTGTTAATGTGTCTGACTCAGGCGGTGTATTTCTCGGACATTGTAATTTTATGTTAGGACAAATTGATCAAGTTAGTTACTGATGATACATAGAGATACCAGGAACGCATGTTCTTTATGAGTCGGCCGATGTATTTGTTAGGATGTATATTATTTTTTAGTGTGTCTGACTTACTCGCTGTATTTCTCGGACATTGTAGTTATATGTTTATTTTCTTCTATTCTGGTCAAGTGAGTTGCTTACGATACATAGAGACTAGCCGTGACGGGTGGGGAAGAGGCGAAGGGTCGACCGGAATCAGGCCGTGTCCAAACCGAAAATGGTAATTAGCGATTTTATCTCTTGATGTGTGGTCACACAATGATCTTATCTCGAGATAAGATCATCTTGGAGAATTGTTTTTCTTACGATATCTTTCAGATTCCTTTCGGTATCTTATTGCTTTTATTTACGATTGCTTACGTACGGATTATAAAGATGTAGGTTTTTAAGTCTTACCAACGATATATATATATATATATATATGATTGTACTATTTCGCACGGCAGGTTAATATATTACTATGATGTTATTGAATGACCCATTTGAATAGAAGTTTTTACTGCTCAGACCTGAATTGATAGGATATTCGATGTAGTTATGCACAAAATATGGGGTATTTATTAGGAGACCTTAGCTAGTTGTGCTTTATTTGACTCATTTTCAGAGGATGTTTGGTGGAGTTTTTTAGCGTGAGATGCTTGATGTTGAAAATAGGCTATGAGCATTTACAGGTTATAACATGTTCATGTTGACGTGCTTTCATCATTTTATACGAAAATGTCCTATTTCTGACTTTAGCTCTACTTTTTTTCCCAATTCTGTACCCATGTGACCTCATTAGCTGGTGAATCAGATGCAAGATATGTCTGAAGTATTATACGTGACTGGAATAGGTCTAGAAATTTGTTATAGATTTGAATGGTATCGTAGTAAAAAATAGCGTTATTCTCATAATCTTAGAGTTATATGTCTGATATTTTGGAGGAATGTATGTTTAAGAGGTGCAAGTCCATTATGCATCTTTATGTATACTGTATCATTTAGAAGACGATTTACTGAATGGTGGGGTCCTAGACCATTTATAGTTTGGCTACCCTTCACCTAATGAGATATATTTATCTACGATTGCTGAGGGAGCTGTATACAATTTCAATTAGCTTAATATCTATCACATTTTCAACGTAAGGCAAGAGGCGTTCTAGTGCATTTCAATGCTAGTTCAATCGAGGTAAATTTAGTATATTGCAAACAAAGATTTATTGGACATATTATTTTTATTGATAATAGATTTTGACATAATTATATATACATAAATAAATATACATGGGATATCATTTTACGAAATCATAACATTTTCTCACCAAAAATTCGATGCGAGCATCTCCGTCCTCGCTCTCTTGTGTTATCTTGATCCTTGGTACCAGTGACAGTCTGTGGGTTCTTTATCAATGACGTATATTTATTCCTCACCTGAAGCTGTCAACTCTTCTTATCGGTGTAGGATTTATCATCTGGGTGTGGTTTTTTTCTCTGATCTATTGGTGTTCGAGACTAACTCCCTTAGTACACATTTTAGATAAACGAGGACCTTTGGGAGAAGTGTATGCAATACTTGTAATCCTAGCCTTGTATCCAAAACTTTGTTTATAGTCTTCAGCGAGCTTTTTATAGATGGTATTTTTAATCACTATTACATGTTTGTGACATAAAATCGTTTCAGATTTTCTCCTAGCTATTATCCACATTTCCATTAATTATATTCCCACAGATTTCCGAAATATACATAATTATCCTAGCACTCAAACATTTGAGACAGGATTCTCTCTTCTCATGCTTCATTACCAACATGTTTGAAACAAAATCAGATATACATTTGTTTTTATTATGCATTTTTTTCACTTCTTATACTTGACACCCTTTCATTACCCATTTGATAAGTCGGTTACCTTCAACTTGAGCAGTTTTTTTTTCCTTCACACATTTCAATATCACTGTTTGCGATATCCATTTCACTGAAAGTACCCAATGTTTCCCCTTATTTTCAATTTTTCGGTTATGGTTTGAGTCTTTCTCCCACCATATCGATTTAGCCATTTTCACCCAATCTTCATACGTTCTTAGCTCGAGTGTTAGTGGCACCATACTTTCTTTTACGCTCGCGCCATTTTGAGCATTGTCTTTCTCGTTAGATTGGAAACCCAAGTTATATCAATACGCCCATAGCATCCTTTGAGGTCTTATTTCCTCGTTCATTTTCAAGATTATCATATTCAAGATAATGGTTTCCTTTGAGATAACGCCAAAGCCCGAATGTGAAGCCTGATTTGCTTAATTTTATCTCCGCACTGCAAATAACACATACCCCCGTCTTTTCATTCTTTCTTCCCCGAAAGCGAATCGCTATCTGAAGGAGTACAGATATGAGTCCAGTTTTACATACAGGAACGTTAGCGTCACTGCGTTGACACATGTATGGGCTACCATGTAGCCATTTACACACATTTTATGCAAAAAAGTTGCCACACACTGCCGGATGCATCAATACATTCCCAACATCCCTTGCTGTTGATACAAGATATTTCATATGCATCAGCTTCATACTATGTTATGTTAAAAGAAGTAATCATCCTATCCGATCCCAACCTATCTTATGTACGGTATTCAGTCATTGTTTTATACAATGCATAACAAATTATCTCCACTTGAATCTACATTTGATTTATCCTTTGCAGTTTTGACAGCTAATTATTTCTACTTCGCAATCAATCTCGACTCATATATATTACCAGAGGTCAGATTTTCTCAATCGTAGATGGATTATATGTTTCCATCATACAAACGGCCTCTTCATTTCATACTGGGTCTAACACATTTTCTTCAATATCTTCTGACACTTCATCCTTTGACGATTTTGCACAGTTGATCCGTCTTTTTCATTCCAATAATCTTTTCAAACTTTTCACGATGACAGCGTTTCAAATGTCTCCACACGTTACTCGTCGATTTATGTTAATTCAATTTTATTTCTTTCTGGCACAGCTTGCAAGCCCCCATCATCCCATTCCTTTCGAACAATCGAGGACTCAAGCTATGTCCCATCCTTCCACAACAGAATCCCAATTTTGACTGAATATTCTTCTCATCGGACTCTGATTTATATCTCACCATTCTGTCACACATAAACAGCATTTACCCCAAGATAGGTTTATGGGTAGCATTGTATCCCTTGAAATATATTCTCCTACCGTATTCAACAATTTCATTGTTTGCTTCGACCAACGCAATTTCATCGCTTAACCTTCGAGTTGTAGGATATTATAAACAGTTGATTTAGGATTTACAAACTTTATTAGTATTATTTACAGATCTTGCTGTCATCACCATCAATGACATCTAACTCATTTTTTCGATCACAACATGACCCGTACAACCACCCATACCCAGCATCACGATGTCTATGTTTCCTCTCAAAATCCATCATATAATCCACCATATCTTTGTAGCGAACACCGAAGGCTGTTCCGTGCCCTTGCGTCCACCAATGTAATTCTTCTTCTTCTTGAACTCTAATTATTCGAATTTTCTCAAATTCAATGTCATTCTGTTTTTCATCAATGAGGAATTCTTGCATACGTTCCAGTTTTCCTTTGGTTCTTAGAAAAAAGCCGTTCCCCAACACCTCAGCTTTACTACAGTCATGATGATTTTCCACTCGGATCATATCAATTTCGAGTATTGCTTTCTTATTACCCTTGAAGTCTGTTACATACGACTGAAACCTGTCGATGTCAGTTACTCAGAGCCGACTTCATTTTTCCTTCATCCATATATGAATGTTATCTCCCATTCTTTTGATTCTTGTTTTACCCATTCTGAGATAACTGCTTTTTTCAACATTTGTAAATATTTGTTCGATCCGACTCATATCATCTTCGGAGATTTCTTCTTTCAAAACACGTAAACTAATTTTTGTCACTTGAACATTCATTTTTATCTATTTGAGGACGATCCGTACGTATCCGCTTATCGTCCACGTAACACTGACTCCAATCACGTCATACAACTTGCTATTATAATGCGTAAGCAAATCTTTAAGCCTATCATCACTCGCTTCGGCGATCAATTACGTATGCATGTATGTCTTTAGACCTGTATACGTACGTACATGTCAAAAACCTAACCTTACTTGACATATGTACGGCATTTTGTCTTTGATAAATACAATCCATAACAAATTAGCTTCACTTGACTCTACATTTTGATCTAACCTTTGCAGTTTTGATACCCACTTCCAATTTTGATCTACCAAATTTTTTCACGACAATTCGATGTTGCCTCCTACTTACACGTTATATGCAAATTCGTTGCTTAACCTTTGAGTTTTTAGGATATTATAAACAATTGAATTTAAGATTTACATACTTTTATTAGTATTATTTGCAGTTTTTGCTGACATCATCAAAGTTTATGCATTTGTATTAACATGGTGCGAACATACATCCGTACCCTTTATCACTTTGTAGCAGTCTCCTCTCAAATTTCTTCATATAGTCCACCATATCTTTGATACGAATACGGTAACCTGCTCCATTCCCGTGTCTCCATAAATGTAGATCCCCGCATTTCCATAATTGTTCTTCTTCTTCTTCTTTGCGAACTTCAATTATTCGAATCTTAGCCAATTCAATATACCTTCAATCGTTATTCGAAAGAAGTCCATCATACGCTTCAGATTTACTTCAGTCCCTAGGAAGAATTTATTTTTCACTAACCCAACTTGCTTTCTGCTTGGGAGATATAAATTTCAAGATATACCTTCATATTTTCTTTGAAGTCTGTTACATACGACTGAAATGTTTCGAAATCAGTCACCCAAATCCTGTTTTCTTCATTATCCTTCCATGTATGGATAATAGTTCCCGCTCTTGCGAT
>SDVV010033045.1:0-11346 GCA_016164225.1 Gammarus roeselii
GTAGTCACTGTGGCTGCTTGCCAATGTAGTCACCATGGCTGCTTGCCAATGTAGTCACCATGGCTGCTTGCCAATGTAGTCACCGTGCCTGCTTGCCAATGTAGTTACCGTGGCTGCTTGCCAATGTAGTCACCGTGGCTGCTTGCCAATGTAGTCACCGTGGCTGCTTGCCAATGTAGTCACCGTGACTGCTTGCCAATGTAGTCACCGTGCCTGCTTGCTATTGTAGTCCCCGTGCCTGCTTGCCAATGTAGTCACCATGACTGCTTGCCAATGTAGTCACCGTGCCTGCTTGCTATTGTAGTCACCGTGCCTGCTTGCCAATATAGTAGTAGTAGTAACTGAGTAGTAACTAGCCATGCCTACATGCTGTACAACTAGCCCAGCCAATGCCGTACAACTAGCCCCGGCCAATGCAGAATAACTAGCCCCGCCTATGCAGTACAACTAGCCCAGTCAATGCCGTACAACTAGCCCCGTCAATGCAGAATAACTAGCCCCGCTTATGCAGAATAACTAGCCCCACCAATGCAGAATAACTAGCCCCGTCTATGCAGAACAACCAGCCCAGCCAATGCAGTACAACTAGCCCAGCTATGAACCTAGATGTAGTCTGCCTCGACAGCTACAGGGTGAGCTCACCTGGTGGCACAGTTTTTTCCAGAACAATTTAATTCCGACCGACAGTTCTCGGTCTGATCAGAAAATTAACTACTAATTAACTACTATATTTACTGTTGCATGACTAACGCACCAGATATCGTCTATTCCTAACTGATTCATTTACAGTGGCTTGTGCGCCCGTCGCTCACTCAATAAGTGAGCTCAATTATGCTTCTTGAGCTCTGGAGTGCAAACGATATTCACCATTTTAAGAAAAATGAACATATTGAAGAATGTAGCGACCTATTCATTAGGAGAAAAATATGTGAACGACCTGTACCTACGATTTACTCATAATATGTCAACATCTCCAATAAGTCGCTTATGAATGGAGGAAGCCACGATGCTCGTCAGCGAATCATTTGCACTCATTTTGACTGTTTATTTGCAAGCAGAATATGTTATTAACAAACTGCCTGGACCGTGGTTTCAAATAATGTTTTTATTTATAAAATATGCTTATTTACCCACGACTATGGAACAATTATTTGGCTAATGTTTTCAGATTGAGAGTAAACAGAGTAGAGTAAACAAATGTTTTTAAAGGTGGCCGAGATGTCATGTAATCGAAATTCTGTTTGCATTTCATTGCCGTAGAACAGGGTCCACTTAATAACGTAGTAGTAATACAAATCATTAAACGAAATAAAATATAAATTGTGTAGCGAAGCCATAAATAATTTTCGAAGAAAACCGCGCAAATGAACTTGCACAAATATACACACAAGGTGGAATCCATCAGAATGTGGGTTGCCAACGGCAAAACGTTTTTCATACTCCTCTCATGAACTCACACGCATGACAAAACTTAGCCCTTTAGTGCTTAAGGGTCCGGCCAGGATCCCACAACACAAACTTTGGGTCAGGAATGAGTTTTCTAACCTTAATTTAAGTGTGCTCTCTATCACTCTAAATAATAATAAACATACTCTTCGTTGAACCTCGTAAAACATACAACGGTGAGAGCGATCGAGACGACGATTTGACAAAAGAATCTCAGAGTTGGTCTGCAAACAGGCAAATACTTTGTTTCCATTTGGGTTGTCTCTGGAATGTTTATTATAAATATTCACCTCAGAATTGAAGTGCTCTCGATGGAGCTAATCCTTTTCATGATTTTTTCGTAAAAAAATATCGTTCCACTTGAACTTCGTGTCTTAAATTTCGATGAAAATTGACCTCCTTTTGTCGGGTTGTCCATACAATATTTAAAAATTAGATACGCTCATACCGTTTCATGTGAATCAAGTTTCTCGGTGGTTCGGTCATTATTTAAAAGTAACTCTCGTTTTCAATTCACGATGTAAAACCCTAATTGCTACTTTATTCTCATACCTATTTAATTTCAATCTATTAATCGAACCCTGGAGTGCATCTCTATTTCCAACCAGAGCTTGCAGTTCATTATTCCTACATTTGGTTCCAGCCAAAGTTTCCATCATCCAGACTACCGCCCCTTATTCCACACAGAGGATCTTACAACACGTATGGTCGGGGCATGAAGGTTCACTTGTACTCTGGGTTATTGCCATGTGGTATCAGGCGTCGATACTTGAAAGACTCCAGACTCCTCAATGATTTCTTTTCCAATCACAGCTTTTGCATGAGTCCCCTGCTTCCAAATTTATTCTACCCAGTATAGGTTACGCGTCGCGGCATCCTGCTAATGGGTTCGCTCCCACTTCTTTTAGACAAAGGTATTCTGAATTTCCTTTGTTCGATAAAGCCATTCTTCGTCCACTGCCCAAACGTGCAACTCGCCGGATGCTAGAATATTTGTTGTTGATGGTTCCTCCCACCAAAGTTCCTTTGACGTTACCTATTTGTAATTTCATAGGTTTCACCCAGCGGGTTGATTAGTGCGATCATTATATCATAATTTGAAGTTTTCGAACTCCCCCATGACGGCTTCTTTCATGAATAACAGCACCAGATGCAGTTGGTAATGTACGCCTCAGCGAAATATGCGTCTGCTTCAACAAAAATAGTCCATTAAAATCATAGTACTTCATTTTTTCAGTTGATGTTTGTGGCTGTGCTACTGGCCGTTCTTGTCGCCCTCGCCTTTGCTGATCCAGAACCTGAACCTCAGTTTGGAAGAGGCGGGTTTGGACGAGGTGGTTTTGGACGCGGTGGCTTTGGCCGTGGTGGCTTCGGAAGAGGTGGTTTTGGACGTGGAGGCTTTGGACGTGGAGGCTTTGGACGCGGTGGCTTCGGAAGAGGTGGTTTTGGACGTGGAGGCTTTGGAAGAGGCGGATTTGGAGGTTTTCGAGGTCGCCGCTCCGTAGACGCAGAAATGGAGTCTTTCAAAGTTGACGGCCCACTCTACGCTGAGTACATCGACGACAGCTCCCTGGTCCTCGATCGTCTGAGGAGGTAGGGCAGTCATAAGCCAGAACACTGGAGAGGATGGAGGCTTGGAGGTGGTGGAAAAATTGACAAGACCTGCCGTCCAAGATTAACGTTTCAGACATATGAAACTCGACGACGTGGACCTACTCAAATAACGATCTCCCTTGACGCCGGCATAACATGTAATAGGAATTTATACAATTCTCGATATTTTTCAATAAACGCAACGTATTCTCTCGTTGAATCATATCCCTACATGTGGGCTTGAGACTTCAACTGATTTTGTTTTCCATTTAGCACTTCAATATGGCTTTAATGCTGAGTTGCACATGGTATCATGAACTCCTCGCTCTACGCCAAGATAATTTCAAGGTAAACCCTCGCCGATCTGGAGTTAAGTGAAATATGTTACCCGATTGCAATCAATCCAAATGTCGTTTACTATCTATCAAATAACATTTCGTCTATATCCTTTAATTATTTGGTTCGCATCATACTATTATTGTGTTATACACAACAGTGCGCACGAAGTCGTGCACATATATGTAATTGGTATATCAAATCTTACGTATTTGGATCTTATAACTAGCAATAAAAGCTAAGTGGAGCTTAGATCATTTATAGAGTATACTATTATAGTACAGTTCTCCTTTAGAACTCACCCCGTACTTCTTAGCATTCATTGCAGGCATGTAGGAGAAATTCACCCTAGCATTCCTCGTCGTTTGCACGTACAGTAGTATAAATAACACCCGCTCTACTCCGACGGTGTGTACATGGATTATTATGATCAGGTCTTGAAGAAAACTATTTCGCGTCCAGAAATATAATATTCAGGGGATGGAGATATTTCCCAACCAACCTGCCCCAGGACTGTCGTCAGGCAGCGTATGCTTTTCAGTCCATTCGTGGACCAGATGCTATTCACAGGTTTCCATTTTAGATTATTCGCTATTGTTTTGGAGGATGGGGTTTCCTCTAAGTTCTGTGATATTGCTGCACATCGTAGGGAGACATTTGCGTGACGTGTGGAATCATTTCCTAGGGAAGCAAAGCATTCACCGGGCATCCTGTCTTCTTTATCGTTGCATCTGATCTCATGTTTCCGAATCTCAAAATGATGTGAACAACATGATGGGAGCAGAGGTCAAAATGATGTGGACAACATGATGGGAGCAGAGGTCAACATGATGGGAGCAGAGGTCAACATGAGGGGAGCAGAGGTCAACATGATGGGAGCAGAGGTCAACATGATGGGAGCAGAGGTCTACATGATGGGAGCAGAGGTCAACATGATGGGAGCAGATGTCAACATGGTGGGGGCAGAGGTATAATTACTTCTCCCGCAATAATTGATTTTTTGTTCACTAAATCTCGGTTCAACGCCCGAGCTTAGCATTTGTTGCGCATCCTTCCACCACCCCGACTTTTCTGTTGTTGATAACATATGAACTAGAACGGACAGCGCAATATTTAACATTATATTTGTGTGTAGCTGCGGTACATACGCGGTCTTAATCTCGATGAAACGTGAGTTATTCCTAGCTCCAGAATCCTAGTTTCATTTTTTTTATTCTGTATAGTGATATATTTATAAAAAAACTCATATAAGCAATGAAGAAATTGCTGACACAAAATTTGGTAACAGGAGCACCAATCCAAGCAGACGGCAGTGGGCGGCCTAGATTCATTTAAGCAGGACAGTTTTGGCAAAGAAGATGAGTGGAGCATGCCGCAGTGGCGCTGCCAGGATTTTTTTAATGGAGGCACTTTAGTGGCATTGACGTACAACGCGAGTAAGCGGCGTCGCATGAACGCCCAACGCAGTGACGCGGCTAGGATTCATTTAATGGAGGCACTTTAGTGGCCTTCACGTACAACGTAAGTAAGCCGCGCCGCATGGACGCCCAACGCAGTGGCGCTGCCAGGATTCATTCAAAAACGGCAGCCTTGACTCACAAACTGAGTGAGCTTCACAGAATGCATGCTCAAACAAAATGTGATATTGATACACCCATAATTCTTTGATAAATGTGTGCCGGAACCTTGTAGCCTGGAATCCCCTTTCCCGAGAGGCTTATCATCGTTGCAAAAACAAGCCTCCTGCTGATAAGTGCTGTTTAGAAGAAGCTTCTTGTGTTTCGTTTTGGGAAGCTTCCATACAACACATACAACTCTAGAAATTCTGCTCGGTAACAACTATAGATGGCCAATAGACGGTGAGGCCTATTTAAACCCATAGAAGCTACCCCTCTGAATGTACTTTCCTCAAATAAAGCAATATCGATGTAGTCTCATTTTTTCTTGTAGTACCCCTCGCAAAAAGGATTTGAAAGGCAGCTGCTGTAAAAGAACGACGAAATACGCACCGATGTGGAAGAGTAAAATCTCCCTTTCACGAGGGAATTTTCGAAAAGGTTTAATCCCATTCGTACAGAATTTTATTTGCGTGGTCAGTATTTTAATCTACGATGGTCCGGTCTTCCATTAGTATTTGTCTTGATGACGGCGAAGAATAAGAATACAAACTTACTGATTCGTCTTGTTTTAAGGTCCATGAAACCACCTAAGAATGTTAATAGAACGATTTAGTCCCAAATAAATTATATAAAATCAGTGTTAATGGTCGTATTCACGGGTTTGCACTTTCCTGTTCTTGTGCGGCATTTCTATTCGTTATAAATTAGTTAATCCCTTTCTAACTAAATAAATGCAGGCCACGACGGGTAACAAGATATGATACTATTGGTTACGATGCGAGATTACCACAAGTTATTATTGATTTAAAACTAATAATATCACCAACACTAGCCGTGGAACACGATGAGTCGTTAATAAATGATTATTATTTTCTAATTGATTGCAGCCGATAACAGGAAAGGAATAACATAGTTATCCCTCCAAGATCTAGATACAATTTTCTGTAAGCATCACTGTTTGTGGTATCATGTCAAGACTTGGGTTAACGAAGAGCAGCAACGTGTCGGGAGTGATGGCGACCCTCTATATCAGTACCTAAGCTAAAGAACATGGCGTTTAAGCAGTTGTCCAGCAAACACGACACATCGATCATACGGACTCTAGCAATGGTAGTCCGAATGATTAAATCTCCTGACTTTTGATATGATAACATTGATGGCTTCGGCGAAAATGACCCTCGGATGAGACGTCAGTCACCCGTTGAGCAAATTTTTAACTATATTTAAAAGTATTGAATTTGAACATAGCTCACAAAATATATAGGCGATCTGAAGTGCTGGAAGGGAGAACTACAGCGCCTTCAGTCGCATGAAAGCAAATCACTTGTCAATACAGAAACACACACATGACGACGCTGCTTGAAATATTCTCAAGAGTCCTCTTGAGAATGACAAAGGTGAGCTAAACACGAAGGACTCTAAAATGAGTGTCCTACTAAACCGATATTTTTGTTCTGTATCCACGTTAGACTCCTGATATTTCGATCCACCAGGGTATCAATAACGGAAAGGCGAATTGAAGTCCTCAGAACAATAAACTTTTCCCTGATGAAATTATTAAACATCTAAATAAATTGAAATTCACATAAACTGCTGGTTCAGACCAAGTTTATCCATGAATACTGAAAGAGACTATGAACAAAATAGCCGAACACCCATCCAGTATTTGCACTCAATCCCTTACAAATGGCACTTGCCCCTCTCAGGGGCAAGAGGCCAACATTACACCGAATTACAAACAAATAACAAAAATTGTCCCGGCAAGTACCGACCGATTAATTTCATCTCAATCATTGGCAAATTGATGGAAAGTTGAATTACAGATGAAATTACAGAATTATTTACAACAAGCAAATTGATAAGGCACTCCCGGCATGGCTTCAGACACAATCGTTCCTGTGTTATGAACCTGATGCCTTTTATAAAGAACTTAATTGGAATTCATGACGCGACATCTCCCGTCGATATCAAATGCCTTGACTTTTAAAAAGACTTCGATAAAGTTCCTCACAGACGCTTCGGTGGTAAATTGCCCAGCACCGGTATCCGAGGCGGAGTAAATAATTGATAAAATGTTGGCTCACGGACAGACGGAAGCGAGTCGTCCTTAACGAAGCTTTCTCCCTTTGGGTAACGTTGCAGGTGGCGTACTCAAGGATCCGTGTTAGGGCCATCACCCTTCACAGTATTCAGAAACTATCTCGATTGAAACGTTCTTCCGAACAGTAACAAGTCAACAGACGGTACTAAGCTAGGAGGAAGAATGCAAACAGAACTTGAGTGCCAGCAGATCCAATTAGATTTGAACAAGATTGTGGTTTGGTCAGAAAAATTGTAAATGAATTTCAATGTCGACGAATGTATTGTGATGCACATAAGTCATCATAACCTTAGACACGAATATTCAACGTCAGGAGAGGGACGGATTTCTTTCCCCGAAGAAAGAGATCAAACTGTCATCAATCGTGACGATTGAATAACAACAATAATAACGATCTGGCCTAAAAACACATCAAACAGTTAGTCATCACACACTTTAGTCACCACAGTTTAGTCACCACACAATTTAGTCACCACAGTTTAGTCACCACACAATTTAGTCACCACAGTTTAGTCACCACACAATTTAGTCACCACAGTTTAGTCACGACACCGTTTAGTCACCATAGTTTAGTCACCACAGTTTAGTCACGATACAATTCAGTCACCACAGTTTAGTCACGACACAGTTAGTCACGACACAGTTTAGGCACCACAGTTTAGTTACGACACAGTTTAGTCACCACACAGTTGTCACCACACAATTTAGTCATCACAGTTTAGTCACGACACAGTTTATTCACGACACAGTTTAGGCACCACAGTTTAGTCACGACACAGTTTAGTCACGACACAGTTTAGGCCCCACAGTTTAGTCACGCACAGTTTAGTCACCACACAGTTGTCACCACACAATTTAGTCATCACAGTTTAGTCACGACACAGTTTAGTCACGACCCAGTTTAGACACCACAGTTTAGTCACGACACAGTTTAGCCACCACACAGTTGTCACCACACAATTTAGTCATCACAGTTTAGTCACGACACAGTTTAGTCACCACAAGGTTGCTGTAGCGATATGAGAGTCAGTAGCTGAAAAGTTGAGCAAATTTATAAGCAATCTCCATTTAAGAGTATTTGAAGTCTTATTTAACATTAGCGAACTGGTCAACTAAGGGAGGCAATAAAATCAACCCAAAAAATCGTGGATGATTTTTGAATTGCTAGACACGTCTGAATACCAACGGCACAGAGCTGACGCCACAGAAAATATTCAGTCTTAGATCAATTCATGTCATCCAAATGACGATAAATTGTTGAACATTCATGACCAGCTGCAAGTGAGCCACAATTATGAGATTAAAATTGTGTTTATCAGAAGTCAAAATTACTGCTACTCATTTGACACCCATCAGATCAGACTCTGATTTTATTCTACGTCATTCATTTTTATGGTAAATAAAATAAAATAATCTCTGAATGTTTCCACCTGGAATGATCTCCAATGGCAAATCCTTCTGTATTCATCATAGACTCAATTATTTCACTCGATGAATAGTGAGTGGATGTCACACCGACAGTCCGTGACTGGCAGTTAGAGTGTTTCTCGTATTCCTACTGAAACCTAGGTGGTGTGTGATTACCATTGTGAATATTAATAATACTGATAGTCTTTATTGAAGCACTCGATGGTACAATGATGATCACAGATAAAGAAGTTCTACAGCATTCCTACAAACACATTAAAATTAAGCATCAAAAGAACATACAAGAAACATGAAAGAAACACAAACCAGAAAATCGTAGAATGAGAATTAGAAAACGTGCATGCGATTAGTGGGAGACAATAATAGGCATAAATAGGGGGAGATTCCTTGTTGTCGCGTCATGTTGATCACACCTTACAGCTTCTTCCTCCCTGAAAGGAGAATATTATCTTTAACTCAGTAAACAGCTGTCGACGATTGCTTGCTGTTGTTCATGTATAGTGTTCAGAGAGCATATTTCAGTGTATGTTAACAAGTCTTCACGATTGTGTGGTAACTTTTACATCATAGTGTTAAGCCGACATGTAGACCTACCTCACACCCTTTTAGCTGTCCAGTCTGGTAACAGATAAGTCTAACTCCTTCAGTTTAATTTAGCGGCATTCACGGCCTGGTTTGCTAGAAACAATGCCCTATTTTAATTAAGTAGCGAATCATTTACGATTATGGCGGTATGTTACATTTGTGAATATTCTTCATTCATTTCACCGTTTCCCGTGAACCGACAGATGCAGAGCACCGATGCATACCTGCTTACGTGGCTGCTTACGTAGTTACCTGCTTACGTGGCTGCTTACGTAGTTACCTGCTTACGTGGCTGCTTACATAGTTACTTTCTTATTTTTGTCAAGTGTTTACGGAATGGATCCTACCCATCCACGGTTTCGCTTCACTCTTTTTTGTCGCTGCCTCACCGACACGATTTCAAACACTTAGTTTTGTTGCCTGTTAGCAGCCCCTGAGCTCCTGAAGCTTTGGTCTCCCTTATTTCAGCTACTGCGTATCCCCCCCCCCAACACGTCTCTTTAAGAGCACAGTGTCACCTATCTGAACCCCCTCGCGGTTGATACCCTCTCTTGTTCCCCAAGAGCCTCAGAATCTACCCCAATGGGGATTGGTACCCAAACTTTGTTCTATAGTGCAGATGAATGTGCTGATCTAAAAACATGAAGTTATGACTCAGTAGAATGTTGTAGGACTGGTTGTCCCCGAAATGCAACTCTACCGCAAAATTATTACAACAACCCAAGCAAATTTTGGAACATTGCTAAGTAATCGTCCAACAAATAAATGCTAAGCGAACCGTGTTACGAAACATGAAGCTATATTACAGTGCAAACTATAGTTATATTACAATCTCTATTTATATTGTGATTTTCCAAACATATCAATGGATGAATTCGAGGCTTTGTATGAAATGTTATTGACATGCAAAGAAAGTTTTATTCAAAAGGCTTGAGAGAAAAAAAATTTAGACATTCGTACGAGGAGTCAGTCTAACTTCAGTTTTTGTCATGATGATAATGACCTACGCGTGAAATAGGGAGTAATTTATTCATAAATTAGCCACGAAGAATATTTATTATAGCCGTATGTATGCATTCATATTTGCTTGTCTCTGTTCTGTAAATGTAGAGCAATTCATTCTTTCAATAGATAGATTCTATAGACAAATACTTGCAAGTCCCGCTTTATCTTTCATCGAATGAAGATTCGTTTGAGATGGTTCTCGCCGCCACCGCGTGAGGTTTCCCATTAATTAGGATTAAACCTGTGTATATGTGCGAAATTTCCAGCTCCCTTTAATCCAACGAATGACCACAGGCAAACATGCACACATTAGTACATCATTAAAACATTGAAGGAGTTTGATGTCATAATCCATGACGTGTACAAGTTTTAATATAATGCATGAACATTACTTCCACCAATGACGTTGTTCAAGAACAGCGCTTCAAGACAAAATAAGGTATATCCCCTTGACATGACAGCCTTACTTATAACCCTTATAGGTTTTGTAGTCAGTTGTATGTTCGTCATTCAGGAGTGTATGATCGTCATTCAGGAGTATATGATCGTCATTCAGGAGTATATGATCGTCAGTCTGGAGTATATGATCGTCATTCAGGAGTGTATGATCGTCATTCAGGAGTATATGATCGTCATTCAGAAGTGCATGATCGTCATTCAGGAGTATATGATCGTCATTCAGGAGTATATGATCGTCATTCAGGAGTATATGATCGTCATTCAGGAGTATATGATCGTCTTTCAGGAGTGTATGATCGTCATTCAGGAGTATATGATCGTCATTCAGGAGTATATGATCGTCATTCAGCAGTGTATGATCGTCATTCAGGAGTATATGATCGTCATTCAGGAGTATATGATCGTCATTCAGGAGTACGATCGTCATTCAGGAGTGTATGATCGTCATTCAGGAGTATATGATCGTCATTCAGGAGTTTAGGATCGTCATTCAGGTGTATATGTTCGTCATTCATGAGTATATGATCGTCATTCAGGAGTGAATGATCGTCATTCAGGTGTACGATCGTCATTCAGGAGTGTATGATCGTCATTCAGGAGTATATGATCGTCATTCAGCAGTATATGATCGTCATTCAGGAGTATACGATCGTCATTCAGGAATGAATGATCGTCATTCAGGTGTACGATCGTCATTCAGGAGTGTATGATCGTCATTCAGGGGTATATGATCGTCATTCAGGAGTGTACGATCGTCATTCAGGAGTATATGAT
>SDVV010033046.1:0-11346 GCA_016164225.1 Gammarus roeselii
ATCATATGCACGAGAGTCAAATGAAGCGTATGAAAAAATACTTGTCACCGAGATGTTCCCAGCTGTTGGGAGAAGTCGAACGTACTCATTTGTCCCATGGAATTTGCAAACCGCGTGTGTACTAAATTTCTTACTCGCTAAAATTGTACACATAATTTAATGTGCATTGTCGATTTAAGAAGTACTATGAAGATCCCCGGAATACCACGTGGCACATCGTGAATAAATGATGATTTTATCTTGATGAATATTAGTTTTATTATTTGTATTAGATTGGAAAAGCATAACACATTCACGTGTGTTATCAATACGCACTGATTTCATCAGTTAATATCCATTAAATTTAATGAAATTGGTCTAGCTGTTTTCATTTGCGGTTCTGCCATAGAAAAAAATGGACACTGTATGGAAGCGGCTTTGGCTTGGATTTCTATATGTTCATCCGATTCTGGCGAATTTGAGTAGATATTCGATCACTAAGACCATAGCCTGAGATTCCGAATTGCTATATTCCATTCTCTCGATGACTCTATAAACTCATTTTAATGTTGACAATTTAGTCAATGTTGACAATTGTGGTTTAGAAGTTTATTGGCAAATACACGTTAGATTCAATCACGCACTGACATAAGTCGGTTTAAATGAAAAAATAATAAGGAAAAATGGCAAGCATGGTGATCAACCAGATATTTAAGGAAAGCTTTTCTTTTTATCTCCTTGACATAGATACAGTTTCAACTGTAAACAAAACTAAATAAAATATTTTCATATGTGAACATTTAATCTGAAAACACTCTTTCGACAGGCCCCTCGTCCTCCTTCCTATTTATTTCAATTGAATCCCAAATTGCATACAAATTTCATCGCTTTGAAATGCGAAACTTTTGTTCCCAACTACAAAATTGTATAAGCCAAAGTAATTCCTCAAGTCTAATTTTGAAAGTTCGTATCCCGTAGATTCTCCAAAAAATTCAATCCAATTTCGTCCAGGATAAAAACGACCGTTTCCCAGAGTCTCTCTCAGCACCTTTCAATTGGGAAGTCATATGCTGTTTCCCGTCTGGGTTTCGTAAAGATTAGTTTTCACTGCTTCTATTATGATGGTTGATTATTACATGGGATTGCTGCTCTTACTATTATATGAGAAAAAAAACATTTGCGTATCTAATTTGAAATTGGTTTGTTTTATATTCCTTGATTCAAAGAGTTAGAGCATCGAAATGTGATACAATAGACAGTATGGTGGAAATTCATTGTTCTGCGGTTTCGCCAATCATCTTGCAACAATGACACTTAGCAAACGGTTATATTCGAGCCTGCCTTATAATATTCATTTCCCCAGAGAAGATTGAAAATAATAATAAAGGACATGCAAGTTAACATCAACCGGTAAAAAAAATCGCATAACTTTCGAGTTTTTAACGAATTTTGGTATTATTCTTAACAAAACAGGAATACACTTCCAAGTCTGCATTAATCGTCCAATTGTCACTGCGTTCACTAACCTGAAAATGCTTGATTCGGCACTTTATATAAAACTATAATTTAGTGATCTCGCAGAATGACTGATAAAACTGCATTTCAACGAATCGACGTGCCATGATTTTGCTTGATAATGAGTCTCAGATATTACGATGCTTACTAGGTCTCATATAGGCTCCTCTGGAGACTCACTCTCTCGTTAAGGGTTCTTCTGCTTAATCACATGAACGGAATTCATTTTGCGGGGTCTCTGGTACTGAATAAATCTGTTTCAGTGATGATTTACCGTCATAAGCTCGTAAAGGAATTGAAAAAAAACATCCTGAACAATTAATAACAATAAATAATCTAGCCATTTTTTCATTCTGAGAGCATACCCATTGCATCAAGATAATTATTATTCGATATGGTCGCATTCAACAGCGGAGACAGCCTGAAACGACTCCTGAAGCAGTTATTGAGGCAAAAGGGTCTCATGAAAATTGTCAAATTCTCTGGTCGCAGATGTTCTCCAAGCTTTGAGATTTTGGTACACTTTAGCAAGCTTTGACACTCTCCTGACAACGTTTATTTACTCTCCAAACACATTTGTCTTTTCATATTAGGATACATAGTAATCGCGATTTTTGATACACAAAATTAAGCTCAATGTTCATCCCCCGTTGGATGCGCGTACGGAATGAATTGCGTTGAAATCCTAGCTGCAACAGAAAAATTGGAGGGCATGGAAGTAAGCTTTCAATCGATAACAAACACAACCATTTATAACCTAAAACACCCACTGGAAATATTTTCTACACATTTTCTGCGCCCCCTGTACATCATTTATTAATGTCATAGAGCAGGCTCTGCGTTCGCTGAACCCCTCGGTTCCTGGAAGATTTCTTTCTGTTGAACACCTGTAAAGTTGATTCAGTTCAACTATGAAGCTGTCGAATGGAAAACTAATCACAAGCAATTTCGTAGTTATTCTATTTTTAATGCAGCATTTTGATACTCGTTTGCCGGCACTAACTCCTTAGTCTCGATTCGATAAGGTATTTTCATTTATTGTGGGTTGTCTTGGTCTAATTCATAACCTAATCTTTGTAGAGTACTTTATTATTCCAGTTGGTTAATTGGTCGACTTTTTAGACCTTGCTCTATTTTCATTTTTTCTCCACTGTTACATTAATAATTATTTTATGTTCTTGTCGTTTAAATGTTAATGATGAGCGCTGCTAGACAAACAATTTAAAATAATATCCAAACATTTTGACGGCTCCAAGCAATGAGCACTCTTCTTTGTAATCACATTTATCCAATGTTCATGTTCATCTTCCTAAATAAGAATTAGATCTGTTTTTTTAACATGATATATGATCGTTTGAAATAGAATACGTATTATTATCTTGTTTCAGTGATTTGGGTTTCATTTTCTTGTTTATCTTCGTCACGGCTTCCTGATAGGTTTCATCTGGTGTAAACTCAAAAATTAAGTCATTTGATCATGTATCTTCATGCCAAGATATCTGTCCGGAAAACGTAGTTTGATTTATAGATCCATTCAATGAAAAATTTTCCCCCATCAGCAACGTACATAAACGAGAAATTATTCATCATTGGTTAAACTTAATCGACTGAAAACGATGTAAAACTATAAATTCAGCTTTTTAGTTAGTAACTGGTATTGCGGGTTGTTAACCCAGATCAAAATTGTTGAAGAGGAATTGTGCGATGTAAATCATCGTGACTTTAAATCTCTTACCTAATGTGATCGTCAAATTATCTTCGCGAATCATCAAATCATAATATGTTAACGAATAACCAAAACAATAAATGAGATTAATCTTTTGAAACAAAACGATGGAAATAATCACACTGCAACTGTATTAAAAAAAATGAATTCGTCTCCTTCTCTGAACCGTTTGCAAATAAGGCTAGATGTACTATCACATAGCACGAGTTATTTAAATTCTCTGCTAGCTGTGTTCTAGTATTTATCCACGTGAGGAAGCCCACTGCAGCACACTTGCCGCAATGAAAACAGACCCAGTTGGTATTAATCGACTAGGGAATAGTATTGAAAGGGACTAACTGTGACTGATAATTTTGTATGAATGTTTATGATTATCAATCAGGGTACCGGATTAACATAGATCCCCAAGCTATTTTACCGGACTGGCATAGTGCGACGATGCCGGACTGACATAATGCACTCAGCGATGACACCGGACTAATAGAATGCACTTAAAGAAGTTGCCGGACATGCCCGGAAATCGGAAACCGGGATGCCCGGAAATCGAAAACCGGGACAGCCAGGAAATCGTAAACCGGAACTAAGCCGATACCTCGGACCAAGACATCCGCGGATCGAAACCGCACACAACCTCGACGGTGCGGCGTAGATTCGGGTGGATTTCAGCAGGCCCAGAACCGGTTCACCTTCGTCAACCGGCCCGCGTTTGTGATGCCAAAACGGAGCACTCCTGAGAAATTCACCGACCTGGACGGCAAAACTGACTTTTTCGTCCGGCACCAGACGGTTGAATTCATTCATAGGTGAAAGGCAAAAAGGCGGGTTATTTGCAAACTTGGTGCACGCTATAGAAGATCAGAAGTGCCATTGCGGAGGTTGAGGTTTCCAGGCGGGAGACACTCATAAACTGCCATGTAGGCAGCAATGATCTCAAGAGGACAAGGCCGGAAGATTTGCTAGCCAAGTACAGGCAGCTGATTTCTAACCTCAAGGCAAAAACGAATAAAGTGGGCATCACATCCATCTCACTGCGAACGAATGATGATGATCTACATAGTGAGTAAGATAACTTATACAAATCGAGCCTTCGAGACTATTTGCCAGTAAAGTGGAGTATCCTTCATTAAATTGTTTGATGACTTTCGGGAGAGGCCCGATTCTTCCTGAGACGGCCTACACCTGAATGATGTAGGAAATACCCGACTTGGCAGACTGCCCCACCTAAACGCTGAGAAATTCATTGCCCAAAAGTTAGGGGTCTAGCGTGCACTAAACGAACCAGTTTTGGCCGTAGCGAAACCTTCCTGGAGGGTCCCGTGCCCTCAGCAGATTCCACGACGAGAAAGATGACCAATAAGTCGCTCAAGGAGAAAGAAGCCGAAGGCACGGTAGTTGCTTTACAGGGCTCACAAGAAGGCAACTCCAGGGATAGTCAAGTTCCTGGTCCACAGCCGCCAGGTCGAGAACCCCCAAATGGACAAGTCGAAGACCATGACACGGACCAACTGCATTAGATGCCCTATACGCGTTAGATGCCATTGGCATGAACGAACAATGATTCGATCTCCAGAGTAGAAACCTGGCACCAGAGATAATGCTACCAGGCTACAAAATATTCAGCGTGGACAAACACACATCTCCAGAGTAGAAACCTGGCACCAGAGTTAACGCTGCTAGGCTACAAAATGTTCAGCGTGGACAAACCCACGGCCTGTAAACGAGGGGGAGGGTTCGTGCTGTACATAAAGGAGATACTGCATCCGATTCTTAGAGCGACGCTCGCCACAATACTTAAGTTGTTCAAGCGAAATTGAAGCTGACAGTAGTGTATCGCAACTGTCACACCCTTGCGGAATAAGATGGACAGCTTTTTGAGAAGCTGGATGAGATGGTCTCAAATATAGTCCAGCCCCTAAGAGAGCAGTACGCCGCCCCAATTTTGCGCCAGCAGACTTCCAAAGGATGAGATAACAACTAAGTGCTCGTAATTGTATCGAACAACTCAGAGAAGGTACGGTGGACGCTTGCTGCTGCATCCTCAGTGAGAGAGTTCGCAAGGCCAGTGAACGATGTATACCCTTGAGGACAATTTATCCCGCTCAAAGGATCAGGCCCAGCTGGCGGAACGTCGAAGTTGCTGGAGCCTTGAATCATCTCGATCAACTTTATGCGCAACGAATGAGGAACAGCACCGCAGAAGCGGCAGAACTGCATCGCCTTTAGTGTATGGCAGCCACTAGGCTAGTCCGATTCTCTAAGCGTACGAAAGAGAAAAACATTGCGGATAACGCGAAGGATAACCCTACGGATTTCGATCGCTACGTGGACGACCGTAGAATTGATAGGGACACGGTGAAGATGGTGTCCTCAGGAAGTCACCTGAGGACATGGCCAGTGTGCTGAAGCGTTTCTTCTGCTCAGTGCTTACAGTTGAGGGCCCCGGCAGCGTACGAGATATTGTTTATGCTGAAGATGTTACCCTCAACGACATTGTGTTCACAAGAGATGATGTTGTCAAACAACTTGAGGGACTGGACTTTTACAAATCGATTCGTCCCGATCGACACCTCTCAAGAATTCTTGAGGAAACTCGAGAACAACAATTGGCGGATTTCCTGACCACATCTTCAACTTCTCGATGAGGAGTGGCGAGGTTCCCGGAGATTGTAGAGTTGCTAATGTCACGGATATCTTCAAGAAACGGGACCGAAAATCACCCAGTCACTTTAGACCGATCAGCTTAACGTCGTTTGCGTGCAAAACCATCGAGCGATTAATACGAGATCATATCGTCGATCATGTGGAAGACAACGGACTCATTCGTGATACTCAACACGACTTCTGCCGCAAGAGGAGTTGTCTGACGAATCTGCTGAACTTTTTCAATTAGGTGATTAACGTGTACGACCATCGCAAGACAGTGGATGTCATCTACCTAGACTTTTACAAAGACTTCGACAATGTATCGACAAAGTAGCTCGGCATTAGTAGTAACGTACTTTACTGGCTACGCGCCTGGCTAACAGGGCGCAAGCAAGGAGTCAGCATCGGCCAGGTTATGTCTGATAGGGCCCCCGTAACCTCTGGAGTGCCACAGGGCAGCGTCCTGGGTCCTATCCTCTTCCTCATCGAAGTAAACGATGGGTATCCGGGGCTTCTGTCAAATGTATCGAAATTTGCCGACGACACTTAGCTCTGCCATGCAGCATGGAGCGAGAGAGACCGAGTTGAGATTCAACATGATCCCGAAAAACTCATCCTATGGTCGGAAGCGTGACAGATGCCCTTCAATGTTGCAAAATGTACAGTTGTGCACATGGGGTGTCACAATGCCAACTTCAGCCACACGATGGCAGGAAGCGATCTTGCAACTGTTGACCGACAGAGAGACTTGGGCGTCCTAATCTCAAAAAAATTGAATGGTACAAGGAGGTCAAAGAAAGTTATAAGACAGCTCACCGTACCCTTTGTTTCTTCTCCCGTAACCTCTTCAACAAAACAAAGGGCAGTAGGTTGCGTTGTACCCGCCATTCGTCCGTCCCCACCTCTAACATGTAGTCCAATTCTGGTCTCCACAAATGAGGGGAGACCAAGCCAAACTGGAACGCATCCAGCATCTAGCTACAAAGCTCATCCCACAGCGCTGCCTCAATTGCTACGAGAATTGGCTGAAAGAGCATGGCCTCGTCACCCTCGAGAAGCGAAGACTAAATGGTCATCTAACTGAAACCTCCAAATACCTGAATGGATTCAACAACGTGAGCCCTGTCGGTCTTTTCGAAAGGGACCACAACATTCGTAGCCGAAACAACGGATCGAAACTTGTGGAAAAACGTTTCGCTACGACAACTGCGCAATACTTTTTGCGGATCGCATTCCCGCGGGTTTGGAACAACATACCAGTTGCGGTAGTTGGCACTGAATCCGTGAATGCGTTCAAAGACGCGCTCGATAAGCACTGGGCTAAGTGAATCGTTTAACCTGAGAACGAAACGACTTTCCCAAGAGCTGTCGAGACTATATTTATAGGAATATGAGGCGGAAACATGACACAGCTCTCTACACAATTGAAAATATTACTAATAAATTCATTATTACCAACAATAATGGCACCGCTGCTGGTAATATTAAATGTTAATGATTACTCATAATTGTATTATAAATAACAACGTAATGATTATTATCGCTATCGAACTCAAGCGATTGAAATACTCCATATAAGGACGTAACACTTTCTACTATTAACATTGCAAGTTTAGACAGACTGATAATACTACATTGCAAGTACAGACACACTGATATTACTGCATCCAGGTATGATCATTCCTACCGGGATATACCGGGCTGAGAGGTGTTACGGCGACTTGCACCCACTATAAACTCACGTTAAGGCCACCGGTACTGGGAGTGAGCCCGTAACGGTACTCCCAACCACCCATACCGCTAGCCTGCGAGAGCACCAGATACCCTAAAAATGAGGCAAGCAGATACAGAGACTATGGTATCCTAAGAATCGAAACCGCTTTGGAGGAGACTCTGCTCAACTCGATGGGGTGGTAAAGACTCAGAGTGATACCATACTTTTTTACTCTTTATTTTTATTATTCCTATGTGGTACGCAAACCACTTACTGTCTACTAGGTGAATCTCTCGGCGACTCAGCGACTAACAGTGAGCTGCAACGTCAGCATTCACCACCACACCCTTTGATATACGGAAATCGAACCCACACCAAGAGGAGAGCATGCTCAACTCTACGGGACGGCGTAGATTGGACAGATATCATCCACTGTTGAAGCAACGAGTTTCTTCCTACGGAGGGACCTGGCCGACACGATGGTATTTTTTTCTGTTTACTTTTCTAGCCACCCATTCGGGAGAAAAAATGAAGTTAAAAATAAAATGGGAAAAGATAGACAATTACGAGCTACCCAGTGCGGATGAAGGATGCCAGCGACTCAGCGGCAACAGCCGATGAGTCGCAAAAGCAGCATTACGAACTACCAAGTGCGCACCATGAGGAAAGCTTCGCTCAACTCTGAGGTACGTTGTAGATTCGACGATATCGCCTGTTGTTGAATCAGTAAGTCTCTTCCTACGGAGGGACTTTGCCGACACAATGGTACACTCTTTTCTTTTTTTCTTCCCTTACTGCGTGGGAGGGAGAAATAAAAAATGAAATGTAGCTAACAAATCGAGAGCAACACTGTGAGGGTGAAAGTCTGCCGGCGACTCAGCGGCACTGGCCGATGAGTCGCAACGGCAACATTTACCACCACACCCCATGATACACGAAAATCGAGCCCGCACCAAGAGGAGTGCAATTGCTCAACTACACGGTACGGCGTTGATTCGAAGGATATCATCCATTGTATAAGCATGAGTTTCTTCCTCTGGAGGGATCTTGCCGGCACAATGGTATTTTTCTTATTTATTTTCTTCCCACCCTGTCGGGAGAGGAAAAGAAAAGAGAAGAAGGGAAAAGGTAGACAATAATTACGAAGCTAACATTCGCGAACTACCTAGTGCGGGGAAGTGTCTGCCGGCGATTCAGCGGCAACAGCCGACTAGCCGAAACGGGAGCATTCACACCCACAACCCATAGTTTACTAAAATCGAACCCGCATCAGGAAGAGTGCCATGCTCAACTCTACGGTACGGTGTAGCTTCGATCATATCACCCATTGTTGAGTCAGTGAGAATCTTTCTATGGAGGGACGTTGCCGTCAAATGGTAGGTCTCTTCTCTTTTCTTCTTCTCTCCCTTGGTTGGGGGGGGGTGGTGGTGGTGGGAAAGAGTGGGGAGTAAATTTTTCATAAACTTTTCTTTCATATGACTTAACTCAAATTGACAAAATTTCAAAATCTAAATATTCCTGCCTTGAACTAAATCTTTCAATTATAACTCAGGAGAAAACTCGAGAGTTTCCACGAGCAACTGTTTTCAAGGTAATGTCACTCTGACGTATCAACTTGAAGTGCCATAGCCTTCAAGGAACCACTTGCGCACAGACGACCTAATCTTTTGAGCACATGGGAAGGACCACTACCTAGGAAACTGGATGTGGTGCTTCAACAAAATGTCCGCAAATTTGACAAAATTTAATTCCCATACGTTTCTTTTGCAGTAGACTCAATACCTAATTGGAGTCAGTCTGACCAAAACTCTGGGGCAAGCCGGCAGGCATGCGCTCTGTGAAAATTGGGCGTCCACTGAGCTTTTGGGCGTGTCCGTCTCTGCTCGACCGTCTGAGATGGGACCGCCTGAAACCTGATTTCTCCACTTGGCTTCTTTATTCGTCACGTTCCCGAAATGTCGCTTGACACTCGACCGTTTTTTTTCCAAGTTGAAATGCCCGGGGCAGTAGTAGGGTGGTGGTTGTAGGTAGTGGTGACAGTAGTGGCGGTCTTTCTCCTTTTTGTTCCTACAACTTTCATTTTTCTGTAAGTGTACGTGAATTTTTAAAGCCTCGTTGACGATCATTCACTCTTCTTCCACATCTTTTAAGGAAAACAAGACACGAGCACTCGTGATCGTTTTGTCTCCCTGCTCTATTCTCTAATCTAATCTATCAGAGTTCCTGGTCCACTGCATGTAACAAGGTACAATTTTTTTTAGTGAGGGAAACTGTTTATCACACCTTTAAATTTATACATTTTGTTTATCGTTTGGTGGGTGTTATTACCGTTCATTTTGTTCAATGGATGTTAAATGTTAAATGTAATGAACAATGCGTTTCCTCAATTATATTTTTGCTTTGTAGTTGAATCCGATATTGTAGCAAGTAAGGAGTTAAACGTACAGTTCGATGCTCATACGTGGGCTCCGTATTGTGTGTACTAACGTCATCCGGAATCACAAAGCCAGCTCAAACTCGTACAAGAACAGTAATTAAGAGGACCATTGCATCCATGACTAAACAGGATTTCATTTGGATGTGCAATTCGTTATTACGGCAGTGAAATCGTAGAAATACAAATTGTGTTGTATCTACACAACAAAACTAAATTTATATGTTTCCAGATGGAACCATACTAGTTGGCGTTTTGTTTATTACCAACGCAGATACACAACCAGGTATGCTAGGGTTGTTTTAACCAGTCGTTTTCACTCAGTGTTTTGGCAGTGACGATGTCACCAACATTCTGTTATGATACAGCAATTGAAACAATTTAATTCAACTACTCAATTTCCATTGGTTGAATCAATCAACTCCTTTGTTTGAAATGGTTTTTAATCAATTGCATCTACAACAACAAGAACATAACCCCTTCGTTTCCAATGCGTCTGTGAATGGTTCTGCTCCAGGAAGGAGCGTCTGCGTGATTCGAATTGAAATGGAGACTCAAACGACCATCTTTCGGAGTTAGAAGGCTTGGATGTTGGGCAATGAAACGATGGCTTTGATTGACAATGAAACACTTTGTCTGTAACTGAATCACAAATCATCGTCTTCACAGCATGAGGTCACACTACACGTACGTCTGTAACGTTACTGGCTGGCTATATTTTGGAATTATCGTTATCTAGACATCCGAATAAATTTCAACGTCATTTCTCTACTTGCATCATATTGGAAACATGTGTGTGCTATCCCTCGTGTCTGCATGCTACTAAAATTGTATTTGCGCATTAAGGAAAAGTATATATAAACGTCTCGGGAATTTTAGCATATAATAACACATGTTAGCGGGTACAACATATTACAATAACTACACACTGAGTTATCCCACGCGTCAATTTGTGGTCGGAGAGTAGTTACTCTCTCACCGGTTATCTCTCACCGAAACAGCCCTGAGCAATTTCGACAATGTAATGGTGAACATGCATTTAATTACTTTGAGTGTCCGACTTAGCCTCTATGGAACTCGGACATTGTAATTAATAATCACTTATGGGTCCAGTTTATAACTTTTGGGCCAAGTTAATTACTTTTGGGGACCTAATCTTATCGTAAGTCAGTTGACAAACCAAAATGGCTTACGGGTGAATTACGGGTGGCTCACGGGTCGTTTACGTGTGGCTTACGGGTGGCTTACGGGTGGCCAACGGGTGACTCATTCGGGTGGTTAACAGGTGGCTAAAGGGTGACGGTTGGGCTTTCGGCCCTTGCATTTGAATATATA
>SDVV010033047.1:0-11346 GCA_016164225.1 Gammarus roeselii
ATATATACGTATATTTACTGATCCATTGAAGGTGTCGTGTACCACGACTGACGTGGATGCCGCCTTATCATATGCATTTAATAATAATAATTGCAAGGGCTGCACCATCCAGTAACAGGCGCCACGTGGATGGGTTGCGCGTAACTACTGTGAGTGCTGTACGGGGATACTAGCCGGATGCGAGGTGGCGGTTCAGAGTGCGTGTTGTCGCGTTGCTGACGCCCATGATGGAGTTGGCTTGATTCAGTTAGACGCTGTCACGCGGAACCAATATACTAACCTTATCAATAGATACCCAACCTGCTATGTAAGAAGACAACAACAGGATTTTGGCCTAAACTGGGTTGCCTTTTGATAGTAAGAAGATTAGTTCCGAAGTAGAACATCTAAGATAGGATCTTGTGTCCCAGTATTTTCTGTTTTAATGGATCAAGAAAGGAAAAGTTTTTTGAATGAAATAGCATTTAACGATGATACTCGAATCAACTCAAATCATCACTTGAAGAGAAAGTCACCGACCCACGGCGTTGATCTGAGATTGTCAAAGTTCCATTCCTCGTTAAACCAATGCTGACCGATGTCATTTCTAGACACCGTTTTTCAACGAGCAGGTACCAATGCCGGGCATCTTTTTTTACCGTGCTAGTGCCAATGCCGGGCACTAATTCAACCGTATGGTTGTCAATGCCGGACACCGGTTTTCTCGAATATAGTGGTGAGAGTGCTACTGATGGGAGTTTTTAGCGGTGGTTTTGGTAAAATTTGTCGAGTTGTGACTTAAACGCTTCGATTGTATCGCTTGCCCACAATCTTGTATAAATTATTCCTGGTCACTTCGTTCGCATCCAAAGTGAAAAGGCTTGCTCGCACGACGTTTTCCTTACCCATCATAATCTTCCACACTTCGATTTTGTCACCTCTGACTCTTAGCTACTCGAGCGAATAAAGGTTGAGTTCGCGCAGTCTCTCTTCGTACGATTGATTGCGCAGCGAAGGGATAAGTTGAGAGCTCTGCGTTGTACCCTCTTTAATTTAATAATGTATTTTCTGAGGTATGGAGACCAGAATTGGACGGAATACTCAGGGGCGGTCCAACAAGTGCATTGTATAACAAGCGCAGACTGTTTCTGCTCTTATACGAGATTTTGCGGGGTATCATGCCTAACAGAGTATTGCTTTTTTTGACAGCATCGTTACATTGCTTGCTGCTTTTCAAGTCGTTTCTAGTGATGACACTTATATCTTTCTTCGGTGACAGGTATCAGTTTCTTTCCGGACATTGAATATTCGTGTTTTGGGATATGGTAACCAATGTGTATAACTTTACACTTGTCGACATTGAATTTTATTTGCCACTTTTCAGATCAATCAACAATTTGGTCAAGTCTAATTGGATCTGCTCACGATCGAGTTTAGTTTGTCTTTTTCTCCTAGCTTGGTATCGTCTGCAAACGTACTAATGTTCGAGAGTGCGTTGCTATCGAGATCGTCTATGAATATTATGAAGACAACTGGACCTAACACAGATCCTTGTGGCACGCTGCTAGTAACTTTACCCCAATCGGAGAAAGCTCCATTAAGTACGACTCGCTGCCGTCTGTCCGTGAGCCAGCATTTTATCCAGTTATTGAGTTCACCTCGAATATCGATGCTGTGCAATTTACTAACCAAGCGTTTGTGAGGAACTTTATCGAAGGCCTTTTGAAAGTCAAGGTAAATGATGTCTATCGGAGATTTTGCGTCGTGGAATTCGATTATATTAATGAAAAAAAGCAGCAGGTTAGTAAGACAGGAACGATTGCGGCTAAAACCGTGCTGAGAGTCACCTATCAACTGATTATATTATAAGAATTCTGTAATTTTATCTGTGATCAGAATTTCCATCAGTTTGCCAATCACTGAGGTGAGACTAATTGGACGATCATTTCCGAGACACTTTTTGTCCCTTTTTTAAAAATTGGGGTGACGTTGGCCTCTCTCTATTGAGAGGGGCAGGTGATATTTGTGTGAGATTGGGTGAAAATGTTTGCTAGATGTTCAGAAATTTCGTTCCTAGTCTCTTTCAGTATTCTGGGATGAACTTGGTCTAGACCAGGAGATTTTGTAACATTCAATTTTTCTACATATTTAATAACATCGGCGGGGGGAAAGTTCACTGTGCTGAGGGCTTCGATTTGTCTTTGCGCTATGATATCCGCAGGATAAGGACTATCCGGATTCTCTAACGTAAATACAGAACAAAAAAATTGGCTGAGCAGGACACTCATTTTAGTGTCGTCAGTTTCTAGCTCACCGATATCAGTTTCCAGAAGGCCAATTACAGATCTTGCATTTTTTGCTAGATATATAACTGAAGAATTGTTTCGGATTTGTTTTGGCGTTGGCCGCCATTTCATTTTCGGAATTTTTTTCTTCCGTTTCTGGGCAGTCTTAAAAATCCTTCTGCTGATTTTGAATTCATTTTTATGCAGCATCGTTGTGTGGGTGCTTCTGTTTAATCGAGTGCTTTGCTTCCTTTTGCGACTGAAGGCGCTGCAAGTCTCCTTTCCAGTACTTAGGCTGATTGACGGACTGCTGTTCGCCTAATTTTGCGAGGGACACAGTCATTTTTAATATTTTGAAGTGCTTTCAAAAAATTGTTTAGCGATTGATTGACATCTTGTTCGAGAGGGATATTTGCTGACGCCATTGCCTCTCTTAAGCTATCAAGGTTAGCTAATCTAAAGTCAGAGATTTTTCACAGTTAATTGACGATTTCAACTCGAACTCAACCATGAAACGGATACAGTTGTGGTCACTCGTTCCAAGGGGTTCACCCACTTCGATGTTCATGACATGAAAATCGCTTGCACTAAATAGAAGATCAAGAATATTGCTACCTCCTGTAGGTGTCTCTTCCATTTGGGTCATAAACTTATCGTCAGCAAAATCAATCAGGCGTTGGCCAGTGGCCGTACATTCTTCTGTTTCCCAATCGATGTCAGAAATATCGAAGTTTCCAAGCACTATTCTGTTTTGTGTTCTGACGACATCGACGAGTGTGTTGTAAAGATCGATATCTTCGGCGACAATGCTCTTGGGAGAACGATAAACTAGTGTGATTTGACACGTTGTATGTTTACCGACTACTTGAATTGATACTATGTCGTGTCTGCTGCTTGGAATAGAAATTTTTATTATTTGTAGAATATTTTTTACGATAAACAATACTCCTCCACCCTCACGGCCTAGTCTATCTATGTGAAATAGGGAAAAACCCGGGAGAGGTAATTCGCCCAGATAATTTCTGGTGCTCGATTTCATCCACGATTTATAGATGGCTATTATGTCGATCTCTCCGTTAGTTGTAAGGATTCCCAATTCTTCGATTTTGCCTCGGAGACTTCTAGCGTTTACATAGTAACACTTGAGAGTATTTGGGTTCGGATACTGCCAGAATTGCTCCGGGTGCGGTCAGAGGCTGCTGTGTTACTTTGATGGACTTTTTTGTTAGTGGTGAATCTATTTTATGTTGGCTATTCCTCTATCGTTACTGCAGGGTCCATGATTCCTACTTGCTCGGGCGGCGGCCATTGACTCATTCCGTTGGGCAGTAATGGCGGAGTTTTGTGTTGGGCGTCGAGAATGTTTATTGATCTAATTTCGGTAATAAGGGCAGCACCGAGTTCCTGAAGGATGTCTTCGATTGTATCAAGCCCAGACGTGTTTATGCGTGTCTTGTTGTGGATTCTATTAATTTCATAGTTTTTGAAGTTGATCATCGTTTCCCCATGGTCCGAGAATTAGATTTGCTATGCTTTGCAGGTGTTATGATTTTTTAAACTATTAACCTCCTAATGAATTATTTGAAAGAAAACAAAATAAAACACTCACAATTGCTACGGTTCTTTACTTAACGGGTTTGTGTACTCTAAATGGATCTAAGGGCCTACACCAATACTCAATTTTAGGTCCTTCTGCGGTGGCCTCCGGTGTTCGTCTGATGTTGTCCGCTCTCCCCATAGCTAACTGTTCCCAATGAGTCAAAATCTTTCAAAAAGTGGAGGCGCCTTGCGTAAATGTGTGAGATTGGAATTGTCCAATGAAAACATTTCTACCGTTTGCTAACTGCTAAGGAGCATGTCCTCTGGTTTACTTGTGTCCCATTAGCACCCAAGTTATTTTAGCCGTTATCCTAGAGCAGGCACAAAAATGCTGACCTCTCCATTTAGAGGACAGGCACAAATGACATACACTTACGAAGGTTCTCGTGCAAGTAACCTAATCCGGGGGCTATCTGAAGAAATACACATAACGTACAGATTTAAAGCTAAGTATCAATGTAGATATGAACACGGCGGAGTCATTTAGTTTAACGAAAATCATCCTACACTTACAGTTATATAGCTTGTTATTAGTACTACCCATGTTAAAAATTGTCAACTATACTTTAGCCCGTAATGCGTACAATTACATAAAAACACATACAGTGAAACACAGTATTTTTTTACACGCTGGGGCGTCCCACCGCTCTAGCTTGGGGGTACAGGAATGTCAAGTGGTGTGCGGTTTGGTATCATACCCAGGGCCCGTAGTCGCTGAAAGCAGCGACTACGGGTGTAAATTGCGTGTAAAAATGCATTTTATATTAGTACAGAGAGCAATTTTACTCGTAATTTTTTCGAGTACGTTATGTGACCAAACGCTCCTAGAAACATGGACCGGCCGGCAACAATGTCTTGGCTCACCAACCATTGAGTTTTCGTCGTGTATCAAATACAAGGCGATCAATGAATTTCTCGTGCTAAAGGCATTCCCATTTTTTGTAGCATGCCATGTTACTTGTATTGTCCGTGTACGGTGATGGCTTGAATTGTGTAAGGACAGCATGCATGTTAACGGGATTCGAGCAATGTTTTTGCTCATCAATCGCTCCTTTTTTTCACGTACATCAAAAACAAGGGAACCATTGATTTTTTCGTGCAAAAAAACATTTATATTTTGTACAGTAGGTCAGGTTATCGATCGGTAAGCAAGGTCATCAATGGATTTCTCGTAAAAGATTTTTTTTGTATCGTGACTGGTATTTCTCTTTTTTTTTTTATTGTTATTAGGGTCTATTGATCCCAAGGTAAAATCAATTAAAGAATTAAGTAGATGAAATCAATTTTTTTATAAAGATTGAAGAGGCATAAATCAGTCCACTTGGCGTTTTTTTTTCTTTTCTGGAGATTCCCATGGTACCTTTGGATTTTGTCTGCGTCCAAAATTCAGCGATAAAAATATTGAAACCCCTTGATAAATAACCCCCTAAATCCCGAATCGGGTTTTAAATATGTTTAGACTTGTTATGAAAATTTTATTTCGAGAGAACTTGGTACGAAAAGCCATAATTCAGCGTTGAAATTCCATGTCACGTTTGAAACCGAAATTGAGTCCATTTAAAGTTTAACCAATAAAAAATATCCGACGTATCGACGTGCTCCGGCCACTTGTCGGCTAACTGCCATGATAGTAATTGGCCGGGATGTAAGAAGATGAAAATTGGGGCTTGAATCCTCAACCGAAAAGATGCTTCATATTGTTGCCGTAATTAAAGCAAAATTTTGGTAGAGCTCTGCGAGCAGGTCAAGCGGTCTCAAAGGGCGATACCGCAAATCGAGAAGGTTGATATTTTAAAATAGCTTTTCCGGGTTAGAAACCAGATTCCGCCAAATTCACTGAACGGAAAAAATTGTACAAACTTTTTTTGATGGCTCTGCATTTTTCCATTCGATTGGTACCAACCAATCCGAGGTCTCTACCTGGTCTGGGTCAACCAATCGGGCGTTTTTGAAGAAAGTAAAAATCCACAAAAGGTGGAGTGTTTCGCCTTTTTTATCAGCATTATTCAACATGTTTACTGGTTTGAGAGGCGTACTACATGCTTTGTACCACGTAGTACTCTGGTAAAATTTATAGGTAGTGATGATTGAGCCCAATACAAAAGTACTCGAACTACCTACCCAAAGCTCCGTCACAACCTTGTTCTCACTAAGCTAAGTCCTCCATGTAGTCTTAAGTGCCGTCAGTATTATTTAACCAATGGCTGATTGCATTTCTTCCCATTTAAATTTTAACTCACAAATTCCTTTATATATTTCAAACCGGCTCTCTCGTCTTCACCTTTCCCCGACAAGGAAAGATGGGGAGGGAACAATGTGATGTCTCCCCCTTGCGAACGAATAATGTATGTATGTAACGCAGCGGACCTGTTTGACATACTGTATATGTCCGCCTTCGTGGTGGGTGCCCTGTCCGCCTTCGTGTTGGGTGCCCTGTCCACCGTTACAAAAGCCTGGGTGTGCCACGTCACACTATTCTTGTCTACAGCATGCAACTCAGCTGCAGAGTCATGTGTGTTCGTCACAGAACAGATCAACAACAACGTCCCTGTTCACGACTCTCGAATGTTCTCCGTGACAACTGATCTTGCCTGATCTCGTCCTAGGATAAAGGACTTCTTTCATGATGTTTACTGTTACATTAGGCCCACCCACACAACAGTGAGTCGTCGGTGCATTACCTTGCTGCTAGGGGACTATTAGGGACAGAAATCATCCAGCCCCCCATCAACAAATTATCGTACACTTAGGTGTGGACAAGGAAAACACTACACATTTGTGTGTATAGAGAATAACGCTGTAGTTTTATTGTTGTTCATGTATGTGTCGAGATGATAGTAATACACGTACGTGTATAGATAAGTATTATAGTCTTACACGTACGTGTAAAGATAAGTATCATAGTCTTACACGTACGTGTAAAGATAAGCATTATAGTCTTACACGTACGTGTAAAGATAAGTATTATAGTCTTACACGTACATGGAGAGATTAGGTTAGGTGTAGTGTGGACATATGTGTAGAGTCAAGTTGAAGGGATACACGAACGCGTCGTAGAGGAAAGAAAAACAGTGTAGCTACTACACGAACGCGGTGATATGAGATACAGTGAAGGTTCGTGCAAGAGCCGTCAGAGTAGTACATGAAAGTATAGAGCGAACAAGGACACGTACGTGTAGAGCGGAGTTTCACAGTGCACGTAAGGGTAGTGCTTATAGTCGGTGATGTGCAAAAGATACAGCACCCAGAAGTGTTGATACAAGTTCGAGTAATACACGTGCGTGTAGAAAAAGGAACTGATGCGTGTAGAGCTTAGTTATAGAGTACACGAACGTGTCGAGACAATTCAGAGCACACTCGCACGTGTTCATCTAAGCTTGTTATTCGTACGTGTAGAGCCACATCATCGTGTACAGACGTCAGGAGCAGAAATCTCATCAATTTTACACTTGCATGTAGTGGTATTGATGATAGAGCACACGCACGTTTAGAGTTATTTCATAGTACAAGTACGTCCTCGCCTAGTTCTTCAAAAAAGTTCCTATGTACGTATTATTATAGTAGTACACTTTTGTGTTGAAGTATATCGTACGTGGAGAGGTATTTCTTAGTACAAGAAAATGCAGTGCTGCAGAATAATTCATACGTACGTGTTGTACGACGCCTAGTGGTTTACGTATGTGAAGAGACAGATTCGTTCTACACGTGCGTGTGATTCCAGGTTAGAGTATATACGTGGGTGTGTAGAGACAGAACATTCACGTGGGCGTGTGGATAGTATTCATGTGGGTGTATAGTAACTGCGTTACGGACGTTGACGATCCATTGCACCCTTCCGGTCAATGATTTTTCTTAAACAACTCACTGTGAATAATCGTACAGTAGCACTGCGAATAATGCGTGCGACTGTAACGTTAATTTACACTATCATCATATAAAGGTATTCAATCTGCGATGGTGATCATCGTCCGGTGGCTCGAGATAAGGCTGCACTATTATTGCCTGCGGGGCCGGGCCCGAGGTGACTCTTCCAGGATACTCATGGTCTGGGAGAACTGGAAAATATATCATTAATGCATGCCATCAGAATTATACGTCAATAAACATTAAGTTGGTAATATATTATTGTTTCTGTCCATGGAATTCAACTATGCCCTACAATGGAGTGCTCACGCAAGCACAGAATTTGTAAACCGTTAGTGGAACTTCAATAATAGTACCCAGTTCAGGGTAATTGCTACGATAATAGTACCATGTACATGGTAATTGCTCCTATAATAGTACCCAGTACAGGGTAATTGCTCCTATGATAGTACCCAGTACAGGGTAATTGCTACGATAATAGTACCCAGTAAAGAGTAATTGCTTCGATTATTGTACCCAGTACAGGGTAATTGCTTCGATAATAGTACCCAGTACAGGGTAATTGCTTCGATAATAGTACCCAGTACAGGGTAATTGCTTCGATAATAGTACCCAGTACAGGGTAATTGCTTCGATAATAGTACCCAGTACAGGGTAATTGCTTCGATAATAGTACCCAGTACAGGGTAATTGCTTAGATAATAGTACCCAGTACAGGGTAATTGCTTCGACAATAGTACCCAGTACAGGGTAATTGCTTAGATAATAGTACCCAGTACAGGGTAATTGCTTCGATAATAGTACCCAATACAGGGTAATTGCTTCAATAATAGTACTCAGTACAGGGTAATTGCTTCGATAATAGTACCCAATACAGGGTAATTGCTTCAATAATAGTACTCAGTACAGGGTAATCGCTTCGATAATAGTACCCGTTACAGGGTGTTTGCTTCAGAGATTGCTCCATTCCCGTCGCACTCCAAAAACAATGCCATTAATGATTTATTTGTCCAGGCCTCTATCAATTGATACATAGTGTCTTTTTCTTGTCATTTTTAGTATACACAGGTTGCATTGAAGCTTATAACAACAGGCCAGTCATCATCAATGTATTTTGAGTGTTCCACTCACCAATCAAACAGGGTGCTCAAGAGATTTCCGCTAAACAAAATCGAATGTTTCTAGCGAACATCTCACTTGTCCTCGTTCGTGTACGTTATGTAGCTTGAAGCTTCGTGAATGTTTGGTGAATCATTTCATTGACAAATTTGCAGGGAAATTGATTCAGAAGGGACGAAGAAGTTGATATTTGGGATTGAATGTGTCATCGTGCTGTTTTCTTTGTATAACTATCAGTATGTCAATCTCTACAAGTACGCATGTTGCCTTAAAAGCCGATTCCGCTGGAAGTGATTGTAAATTTTCCCAATTTTCGATATTTATACTTTGAATCGAAATTCCTCGTAATAAGTGTTTCCATTGAATAACTCAACATTTTTCCTTCCGATAAAAACCACTCTAAGGTTTCAACGCTGGACTAACCTTTCATGATGTAAACGAACTCTCATTTTAAAGGTAACTGCAACACTTTCAGCGGATCAAAAATCCGTCCCGGATCTTTCAAGAACATTGTCACGTTCCCATGGGAACTCACCTTGAGCGAACTTCTCTGGGTAAGCGTGTTTTGCTCTATCAAAGTGTAACACGAAAACTTTGGCCCACTGTAGTTAGCTCACTGAACCACTGATGGGCCGCGCCTCTCACTCTTACGTTGGCAGGAGATCCTGTGAGCAGGATATCTGTAAGCAGGAGATCCTGTTAGCAAGCGATCCTGTAAGCAGGAGATGATTACTAGGGATGGTGGTAGCCATTTCCTGTTCTATGTGCAAGTTACTAGCTCTGCGGGAGTGGCAAACTGCACACGCAGACATAATTACTTATCATGCTTGGAGGCAATGCATACACGAAGACGACTTAATGAAGAAACTAGCTTCTTGTAACACCTGCTTAGGACCGGGTCAGGGGAAAATCAGATGTGATAAAAACTTGTACACCTACGATTAAACAACATTGTTATTATTCGTTTGTGTCACGCAGTTATTCACAGGAATAGAATAGCTAACAGTGAATGGTGTCACGACACGCATTCTGCAGGCCCCTTGTGTTCGGCCACTCCTCTCGTGTTCGTGAAGTGTCATGTCGCTCCTCTACCAATGGATATGAACTGGAAGTGTGATTTGACAAGGGGCTTGAGAACGTTCCACTTTCTAACAATAATTGCTAGTTGATTGATCTAAAATGACTGTATGGGCCAACATTATAGGAGCTACTATAGGCCAACATTATAGGAGCTACTATAGGCCAACATTATAGGAGCTACTATAGGCCAACATTAAAAGAGCTACTAATCAAATGCTGATTGTGACACTATTGAGGTGCATAGATACGCTAGCCAGCTGTCAAGTTCTGAGGCCGTTAGGAGGGCTCATCTAGTCTTCCTCGGTCCGTTACATGAGCCCAACCTGGCTGGCTGTTGCTGTGCTCGGTAGGCCTGCTGCTGCCAGCTGGGCCTGCAGTAGCCTGACAGACCTGATAACTTTGGCACGCACAGCAACCGTCAACACAATGCGGTAACCCGACTATGGTGAGGGGGTTGGCTCGCACCGCAACCGTTAACACAATACGATAACCCGACTATTGTGAGGGGGTTGGCTCGCACAGCAACCGTCAACACAATACGGTAACCCGACTATTGTGAGGGGGTTGGCTCGCACCGCAACCGTTAACACAATACGGTAAACCGACTATTGCGAGGGGGTTGGCTCGCACCGCAACCGTCAACACAAAACGGTAACCCGGCTATGGTGAGGGGGTTGGCTCGCACCGCTACCGTCAACACAATACGGTAACCCGGCTATGATGAGGGGGTTGGCTCGCACAGCAACCGTCAACACAATACGGTAACCCGACAATGGTGAGGGGGTTGGCTCGCATCGCAACTGTCAACACAATACGGTAACCCGACTATGGTGAGGGGGTTGGCTCGCACAACAACCGTCAACACAATACGGTAACCCGACTATAGTGAGGGGTTGGCTCGCACAGCAACCGTCAACACTATACGGTAACCCGACTATGGTGAGGGGGTTGGCTCGCACAGCAACCGTCAACACAATACGGTAACCCGACTATAGTGAGGGGTTGGCTCGCACAGCAACCGTCAACACAATACGGTAACCCGACTATAGTGAGGGGTTGGCTCGCACAGCAACCGTCAACAGAATGCGGTAACCCGACTATAGTGAGGGGTTGGCTCGCACAGCCACCGTCAACAGAATGCGGTAACCCGACTATAGTGAGGGGTTGGCTCGCTCAGCAACCGTCAACAGAATGCGGTAACCCGACTATAGTGAGGGGTTGGCTCGCACAGCAACCGTCAACAGAATGCGGTAACCCGACTATAGTGAGGGGTTGGCTCACACAGCAACCGTCAACAGAATGCGGTAACCCGACTATAGTTTGGGGTTGGCTCGCACAGCAACCGTCAACAGAATGCGGTAACCCGACTATAGTGAGGGGTTGGCTCGCACAGCAACCGTCAACAGAATGCGGTAACCCG
>SDVV010033048.1:0-11346 GCA_016164225.1 Gammarus roeselii
ATATATACATATGTTGATATATATTATACAAAACAAACGTCAGAAGATATTTTCTAATCGGTTCATGCAGATGCGCCAAATATGTTTAATTGGTATGACAGCATCAGCTCAAACTTTGTTTATGTTGCATTCGCCTGCTAATTAAGTCTTCCTTCATGACAGGATATCCAAGATGATTGGTTCTCCATCTTTGATCTGAGGTCACGCGTCTTACGATAGTGATCTCAATCCTGCGCCCCAAGGATTTTATTCGATAATTAACGTCCGATGCCCTTTCAACCACTTTCAGTAGATGATCACTCCCTGGCTCGAGTCCTTCGACTCTCGAGGATCCTGCTAGACATCTCGGTCCCTCTGATGTGCTTCTACTAATTGATAGGCCAGCCTAATGAAGGGGTATTGGTGATGACGATTATTTAAATGAAGTGTAATTAATTGTCGTTAACGGTATAATTCCACATCAATTTTGATAGGAATATAAATGAACTGCAGATCTTGTTAACGCAGCCACAGCGCAGTCGATGATTTGGACGCGAGATGATGAGTAGAGTTTTTGTCTCAAATTTCAGTTCAGAGACTATTTCTGTTGTGTTATATAAGCAGACCAAAAAACATATATTTACTCAACAACATTCCTGCCAGTTTTTCTCTAACGCTAAAATGAAAACTTGTATATCTAGCACACGATCTTTCGTTCAAATGACGCTATTTGAACCTTTATCGACCATCGAGTTGGGGTGAGCAAGAAAATTATCTCATAAATCTTTCCCTGCCAATTTTATAGCCGAGTGATCACTCTCCGAGAAGATGGTCATAGTGAAGTAATCCCATGAGCTGTTCCGCCATCAAGACCTGCCCGCAAAACATTAGAGAGATGGAATGAAAGTATGGGGCTGGATGGGCAATATTCTCAGGTTGGATGTGTTAGTGAAACGCTAGGAATGAAAGATGGAGTGATGTGGCAGAATGGGCTACAACCTCAACAGTGTGTTATTGGAACGATTGGAAAGATGAGATTGGCGGTTGTTGCGTTAGCAGAAAGGAAATAATGACGAGAGAAGAGGCTGTAACGGGATGAATTTCAACATGGCAGTTGTTGAGCTAACAAACCGCTGAAAATGGTGGGAGGAGAGGATGTGGCGGAATCAGCTGCAACTTCGATTGTGTTGTTAATGAAACGTTAGGAATGATGTGTGGAGGGGATGTTGCAGAACGGGTTACAACATCGGCTGGTAGTGCTAGTAATATGTTGTACATGATGAGAGGAGAATTGTGGCAGGATGAGCTGCAATTTCAACTGGGTGTGTACGTTGAACGCTGGAGATAATGGGAGGAGAGGATGTGGCCAGATGGACTTCAATTTTGACTGGGTTTGTCAGATAAACGCATATTGATGATCTAAGAGAAAGATATGGGGGGATGAGGCGCAACGTCGCAATGTGTGTGTTAATGGAACGCTATCGGAGTTATGGGAAGAGAGTATGGGCAGGATAGACTATGTCATCGCGACGGGTGTGTTGGTGGAACGTTAGGAGGGGTGGGAGAAAAGAATGTGATATGATGGGCCACAATTGATGTGTTAGTGGAACGCTATGAATGATGGGTAGAGAGGTTGCGGCAGGAAGCGCCACATCATCGCGGTGGGTGTGTTAGCGGTAGCTAGGAATGATGGAAGGACTGGATTTTGCCGAATGGGCTACAATTTCGACTAGATGTGTTAGCAAGATGGGACTCAGCAGGCAGTGAGTGTTTGAGTGCAACGCATGGAATGATGGGAGGAGAGGGTGTGACTAGATGGGCTGCTACAGAACGGTTTGTGTGTTAGTGGAACGCTATCGGAATGATGAAATGAAAGGGTGTGGCTGGATGGGCTACAACTGTGACTTTGTGAGTTCGTGGAACGCTAACAAACCAAGTGATAGCTCGAGTCCGCATCGACACGGACACCAACACGAGCACCGGCTCAGGCAGCGACGCGGATACCGACACTGGCACTGACACAGGCGCCGACACGAGCACCAGCGAGAGCACCGACCCGGGTACCGATGTGGGGAAGAGAGCGGCTAAGGAGACGAGAGGCAGCATTTTGACGAGACTTGTCTCCATTAGCCGACTCGTTGTAGAATGTTGTAGACCGTGGATCTAAGGGTGCTTATTGTTTCCTTTGGACTTGACCATGCATTTTTTCCATCTTATTTGGCATATTTTGAAGTGTACAAAATACCTTTGAGGGATTCGCTTTGGACTTGAGTGGATGGGAGGTTGTATCTCTTCTTGACGGCGCTCTTCTTGACGACGCTCTTCTCGACGGCACTCTTCTCGACGGCACTCTTCTCGACGGCGCTCTCTCGACGGCGCTTTTCTCGACGGCGTTGGTCTCGACCGCGCTCTTCTCGGCCGCGTTCTTTTCGACGGCGTTCATCTCAAAAGCGCTCTTCTCGACGGTGTTCTTCTCGATAACGCGCTCTCGACGGCGCTCTTCTCGACGGCACTCTTCTCAACAACGCTCTTCTCGACGGCGCTAATCTCGACGGCGCACTTCTTGACAGCAGTCTTCTTGACGGCGCTCTTCTCGACGATGCTCTTTTTGACGGTGCTCTTCTTGACAGCGCTCTTCTCGACAGCGCTCTTTTCGACAGCGCTCTTCTCGACGGCGCTCTTCTTGACGGCACTCTTCTCATCGCCGCTCTTCTCGACGGCGCACTTCTCGACGGTGCTCTTCTTGAAGGCGCTCTTCTCGACGGCGCACTTCTCGACGGCGCTCTTTTCGATGGCGCACTTCCCAACGGCACTCTTCTCGACGGCACTCTTCTCGACGGCGCTCTTCTCGACGACGCTCTTCTTGATGGCGCTCATTTCAACAGCGCTCTTCTCGACAGCGCTCTTTTCGACAGCGCTCTTTTAGATGGCGCTCTTTTCGACGGCACTTTTTTCGACGGCGCACTTTTCGACGGCGCTCTTCTCGAGGGCGCACTTCTCAACAGCGCTCTTCTCGACGACGCTCTTCTTGACGGCGCTCTTCTCGACGGCACTCTTCTCGACGACGCTCTTCTTGACGGCGCTCCTCTCGGCAGCGCTCTTCTCGACAGCGCTCTTCTCGACGGCGCTCTTTTCGACGACGCTCTTCTTGACAGCGCTCTGCTCGACAGCACTCTTCTCGACAGCGCTCATCTCGACGGCGCTTTCTCGACGACGCTCTTCTTGACGGCGCTCTTCTGAACGGCGCTCTTCACGACGGCGCTCTTCTCGTCGGGCGCTCTTCTCGCCGGCGCTCTTCTCGGCGGCGCTTTTCTCGACGGCGCTCTTCCCGACGGTGCTCTTCTTGATGGCGCTCTTCTCGACGACGCACTTCTTGACGGCGCACTTCTCGACAACGCTCTTCTCGACGGGCGGTCTTCTCGACGTCGCTCTTCCCGACGGTGCTCTTCTCGACAGCACTCTTCTCGACGACGCACTTCTTGACGGCGCACTTCTCGACGACGCTCTTCTCGACGGCGCTCTTCTCGACGGCGCACTTCTCGACGGCGCTCTTCTTGACGGCGCTCTTCTTGACGGCGCTCTTCTTGACGGCGCTCTTTTCGACAGCGCTCTTCTCGACGGCGCTCTTCTCGACGGCACTCTTCTCAACGCCGCTCTTCTCGACGGCGCACTTCTCGACGGTGCTCTTCTTAACGGCGCTCTTCTCGACGGCGCTCTTCTCGAAAGCGCTCTTCTCGTCGGCGCTCTTCTAGACCAGCTCCACGCTCGACCTCGCACCGGTGCTATTCTTGATCGGCTCTCATCCCTTTTGGCACCCTTCTCGATAGGCCTCCAATCTTGATCGGTACCCTCCTCGATGAGCGTCCTCCTCAATCAGCACCCTTCTCCACCTCCGACCCTTCTAGACCGGCACTCGTCTAAACTTTCGTACCGGTGCCCTGCTAGCCGGCACTTTTCCGGGCCGACGCATCTCCCGGATGCGTCGAACGACATCATTCTTTATCGGCACCCTTGCCCATTGGCACCTTTCTCGATCGCCACCTACCTCGATCACCGCTATTCTCCATCTTTGCTTTCTTCGATCGGATGTTGTAGGACGGGCTACAACATCGACTGGGTGTGCTAGTGGAATGATAGGAATTATTGGGAGAGAGGATGTGGCAGGATGGGCTACAGCGTCGACTGGGTGTGCTAGTGGAATGATGGGAATTATTGGAAGAGAGGATGTGGCAGGATGGGCTACAACGTCGACTGGGTGTGCTAGTGGAATGATGGAAATTATTGGAAGAGAAGATGTGGCAGGATGGGCTACAAAATTGACTGGGTGTGCTAGTGGAATGATGGGAATTATTGGTGAAGAGGATGTGGCAGGATGGACTACAACATCGACTGGGTGTGCTAGTGGAATGATGGGAATTATTGGTGAAGAGGATTTGGCAGGATGGTCTACAACATCGACTGAGTGTGCAAGTGGAATGATGGGAATTATTGGAAGAGAAGATGTGGCAGGATGGGCTACAACGTCGACTGGGTGCGCTAGTGAAATGATGGGAATTATTGAAAGAGAGGATGTGGCAGGATGGACTACAACATCGACTGGGTGTGCTAGTGGAATGAAGGAAATTATTGGAGAAGAGGATTTGGCAGGATGGGCTACAACATCGACTGAGTGTGCAAGTGGAATGATGGGAATTATCGGATTAGAGGATGTGGCAGGAAGGGCTACAACATCGACTTTGTGTGCTAGTGGAATGAAGGAAATTATTGGAAGAGAGGATGTGGCAAGATGAGCTATAACATCGACTTTGTGTGCTAGTGGAATGAAGGAAATTATTGGAAGAGAGGATGTGGTAGAAAGAGCTACAACATCGACTGGGTGTGCTCATGAAATGATGGGAATTATTGGAATAGCAGGATGGGCTACATCATCGACTGGGTGTGCTAGTGGAATGATGGGAATTATTCGTGTTCATGTGGAATGAAGGACATTATTGGAATAAAGGATGTGGCAAGATGAGCTGCTACATCGACTTTGTGTGCTAGTGGAATGAAGGAAGACTAATACTGTTATTCTCTCGCCACTGCTGTTGATACTCTTCGGATGCACTTCAAGAATTTAGCTTTAAGATGGTAAACTATGGAGCAAGTTAGTTAATTGGAACATTGGCGGACACTGGTCAACGTTGGTAGAGGAAGCGGCCACCATTGAGCCGAGTCGCAATGTAAACAAGTATTTAACAAGGACATAATGAAGCCGACATGACAGAAAATTTATTGGAAATATTGTTGCATGTATTTGCTTATTACGGGGAGATCTGTCGGGGGTACGGGCACATGAGTAGAGAACTAAACGACCGTATGAAACCTGACCTTTTATTTTCTCCGGTCGCTGCGAATAACTCGCTGAGACGCTGTTCGCTGTGCTGAGACGATGTTCGCTGTGCTGAGACGCTGTTCGCTGTGCTGAGACGATGTTCGCTGTGCTGAGCCGCTGTTCGCTGTGCCAAGCCGCTGTTCGCTGTGCTGAGACGCTGTTCGCTTGTGCCGAGACGCTGTTCGCTGTGCCGAGACGCTGTTCGCTGTGCCGAGACGCTGTTCGCTGTGCTGAGACGTTGTTCGCTGTGCCGAGACGCCGTTCGCTGTTCGCTGTGCCGGGACGCTGTTCGCTGTGCTGACGCTGTTTGCTTTGCCGAGACGCAGTTCGCTGTGCTGAGACGCTGTTCGCTGTGCTGGGACGCTGTTCGCTGTGCCGAGACGCTGTTCGCTGTGCTGAGACGCTGTTCGCTGTGCCGAGACACTGTTCGCTGTGCTGAGACGCTGTTTGCTGTGCCGAGACGCAGTTCGCTGTGCTGAGACGCTGTTCGCTGTGCTGAGACGCTGTTCGTTGTGCTGACGCTGTTTGCTTTGCCGAGACGCAGTTCGCTGTGCTGAGACGCTGTTCGCTGTGCTGAGACGCTGTTTGCTGTGCTGAGACGCAGTTCGCTGTGCTGAGACGCTGTTCGCTGTGCTGAGACGCTGTTCGCTGTGCTGAGACGCTGTTCGCTGTGCTGACGCTGTTTGCTTTGCCGAGACGCAGTTCGCTGTGCTGAGACGCTGTTCGCTGTGCTGGGACGCTATTCGCTGTGCCGAGACGCTGTTCGCTGCGCTGAGACGCTGTTTGCTGGCAAAAATTAATTGAATCGGTCGGACGTGTCATACATAATTGTTTATGATATAAAATATAAATTATACATTTTTGAAACTTCTCGAATTACACTCATTAGTTAGTGCGTTGGTTCTTATGCCCCCCCCCCCGTTATGTCATAGTCTCGTAGCCCAACTCATTGCTCCTGTAATATTTTACCGGCAGATCCTGCCAGCTGAGCAGCTCAGAGGATTACTGCACGAGGGCCTTCTTCTCGGAAGGGATCACTCGGCGATAGAATTGGCAGGGGGGGTTTTATGGAATACTTCCCTGGCGCACGTAAGTCCGTTGAGATCAAGTTGTCTGGAGTTGGTTTCACACGGAGCTGTTTTGCTGCGTTGACTACGCAAACTGAACAGATCAAAAATTTATGCATTTTCCTCGGCACCCTTGGAGAAACTACGAAAGGTCAATAAGAGGACCATGCTTCATTACCTAATCATGGTACGTCATCATTCGTTCGAAAGTTCTCCTACTGAAACAGTAATGTAATTCACCAACTTTCTCTTCTGTCCAACATTCGCAGGAAATGTTGACGCCGAATGCGGACTGGGCCTGGCAATGTTCGAACAACAGCAATTGGGAAGAATTGCCCTTGCTGACGAAGCTTCCGTGTGATTACACTTGCTGAAAAACCGATTAAGTAATTTCAGCTGCAGATGAAGTTTTTATATGTAATTGCACCTGCTGACAAAGCTATTACGAAATTGCACCTGTTGAAGAAACTATTATGTAATTGCACCTGCTGACGAAACTTTTGTTTAATTGAACCTGCCGACAAAGCTATTGCACCTGCAGACCAAGCTATAATGTAATTGCACCTTCTGACGAACTTTGGTCGATTGCACCTGCTGACAAAGCTATTATATGATTGCACCTGCTGACGAAGCAATTATGTAACCGACACTGTTTGAGGGGAGGCAAGTAGACCCCAACCCAAGAGGAGAGCTGCTTATTCTCCTGTTTTATCGCAGCTCCATAATACTCTAGCTATGCTAGGGCTCGGGCGAGCCTCTATTCTGATGCTGTGGCAATGGAGCCAATTTGCTCCAATATTGTGACAGGCAGTTTGGTTGATCCCAACATCGGCGAGGAATTAGTTGGACAGCAGTTGGAGGAATTGAAGGCATTGGGAGAGCCTTTGAAAAGTTCATAAATCGTCCTTTGCCAATTTGTAAAATTATTTAATGATAGCCGAGGAAATGCAAACCAAGCTTATCAAAAACGTGAAAGAAACACTTAGACGTGCAGACAATCTCCTGTAGTTGAAATCAAAGAATGGAATATCCTGTTGAAGGATAGTTGACCTTTTGACAGGACTTTTATTGAGTCCCAGTATCCTCTTGTCCCTGGTTTGTAGTATCGTTTCATTGATCAACATAAAACCGAAGATGCAGTTTTCAGCATTTACATTAATATCATAAAATAGTGTTTCAAATGCTTTAAACAAATGCAGAGGAAAGATGACATGACACATAAATCCTCTTCTTCTTGATGGATGATGCGAAAGCGCATGTGTTCAGCCGCTAGAGGACGAGGGTGAAAGTTGCCACCGCCTCCACGAATGACCCTATGGATACTAAGACTCGGATCTCCCCAAAGATGTCTGTTGCATATGCAACACCCTCTGGTAGCAGGTGCTGATTATCTCCCTAAGAACTTAAGTTTCCAAGGAAATTATCTGTCTTTTTCAGAGATAAACGATGAATGGCGCCCCTTCAACACAAAGCGCTGCAAGCAGGAGGCAATAAGGTCTTCAAGGGTGGAGGTCCGGATTTCAGATATGACGAGTTTTTACGTCCATTGGAAGGACTTAACGAATCCTAAAAGAGGTTATAGTGTTATTAGGTAGAGAGGACTGGTATCGTGTTCCTCATATTTAAAGGGCATGCATTGTTTGGGGGAGGCGTGATAAGGGATACTGAGATGTGGCATTATTTTTATCAAACTTCAATGGCCAAAGAAACATACGTAAACACTCCGTTATTTGGTCTGCATGGGAAGGATTACGGTGAGTTAATATTTCATGCCCATATTCGATGGTAATTTTACCAACCACAATCTTACCTCGCACGGTGTAGACCATTGCTGGTTTCACAAATACCTAATCTCACATACATTTAGCATTCCACAGTGATGTTATCTGGATGTCAAAAAAAACTGGATAAATGTAATGATGTTGTTACCAGGAGCAAGTTTTGGCAGTAGCGTAGAAAAAAATGCTCCAGGAAAGGCGGGGAAAAGGTTAAGGAAGATGTGCAGGGATACTTCGTCGTCCAGCCCACCATCGGTGCTCTTTACGACTTTGGGATGGAAGGCTTTTACTCGTCGTTCCGTCAGTCACACGCCGACCATGAGGGACGATTAGTTAAATTAGTAAGTACATTAACAAAAATGGCCAATTTGTTTTGTATGTTATAGCTATTTCCTGAGAAATAGGCCGCGGGAGACGCGTGTAGGTAATGAACACAGAGAATAGAGCCCATGACTGGTTTAGGCCGCGGGAGACGCGTGTATGAAATGAACACAGAGAATAGAACCCATGACTGGTTTAGGCCACGGGAGACGCGTTCATGTAATGAACACAGATAATAGAACCCATGACTGGTTTAGGCCGCGGGAGACGCGTGTATGTAATGAACACAGAGAATAGAACCCATGACTGGTTTAGGCCGCGGGAGACGCGTGTATGTAATGAACACAGAGAATAGAACCCATGACTGGTTTAGGCCGCGGGAGACGCGTTCATGTAATGAACACAGAGAATAGGGTACAGCGATGCACTCAGCATATTTATTCACCATAAGTTCGAACAATAATCAGGACCTCTGATTAGTAAACTATCTGATAGATAAATACTATGAACAAAGTAATTTCCAGTAGAGCTATTCGTGGAAAGTTATATCGAGTTGTCGCTGAAGAGCAATACTTTGAACATTAGGTCGATCCCTTGCAAAACATATATTTTCTGTAGCAATTAATTCAAGCGGAAGCCGACTCAAATAAATCTTACAATATATTCTATACATTTATTTGTTCGAATATTGCACGGCATTAGCCCAACGCATCTCAAACCTTCAAGAATTGAGGTATAATCATAATCGCTTGTGCACGCGCCACGATATTAGATTGGTTATTTGATTTAAGAGAACGTTGGATTATACAGTATGAATAAGTCTTATAATCCTAGTTTATGAAAGTTAACATAGAAATAATAGAATTAGTCATATGCTTTAACAGACGCACCGAGTCGCGTACCACAGATTAAAACATAGTTAGTAATCTAAAATACTACACGGGAAAATGCGATAACAATAACAAATATTACTCCCCTACAAACAATTACTATTCGCCAACACTCCTCCCCTACTGGTATTGAATGGGGATCAGTCTAATCACATCTGTAACATGTGATTTTTATCTCAGGCTCATGATCAAATCAAATTGAGGCAAATTTAGGTTCAGTTTGATTTATTTTAGAGAAATGAATTCCTATATTACTACTTTGATGTTTTAAACCCCAAATAACTGAAGATAGAACACCGATATGCCTTTCGAATACAATATGCCTTTGGGTACACACTCAGTATTTGAGTTATTTTAGACATTTACTGTTTGTTCTTTAGTTGTGACTAATTTTAGACAGCGTTGCACTTCGTTCCAACCAAATGAAACTCTTATGCAAATAACTGACGTAGAAAGAAGTAATCATTGTTTAATTGATTTAATAGCCCATTTGACATTGCCTCATTTTATTCTCGTCAACTGAAGTAGACTACGACCAGCCTGTTTATGTAGTTTGGTCGTACATGATATCCTGCCTTACGACCATCCTGTTTATGTTTGGTCGTATATGATATCCTGCCTTTACATTCACCTCCTTTCACCTCGTAGAGCCGACTTGTCACGCCTGACACTCCTGCTAACGTGCCACAGCTACCAACATATCTCCAGCATATTTAGCCAAATGTCGTCCATCCTGACATCACGAGCTAAGAGGACTGGCTTCAAACCATGCACAAGCCAGCAATATGACTACACCAGCCCACCGCCAAATGGCGGTCAGCCGCCCCTGCAGAGCGATAGATGGCAGCACCATCTGCGCAGGCGGATTGACACTGGAAACCCCATAAAACCTTCCAATGGCACTCTACCATTTTATGACGGAGAAGCATCTGGTGAGATTGTTCCTTGGCGTCCGAAGGAGGCAGAAGACAATGATAATGCACTCTAAAATGATGCATAAAAGCGAGTAAAATAAAGAACATCCAACGGTTGGATAAGAAAAGATGGTCGAGTTTACTACTGCGTGAACGCTGTACGTACCACTAAAGTATATTAATGCGAACAGCGATAAAACCGCTCTTATAACCGCTTGCCTTCTCATCAACTACGAGACGCTATACCCTAACCGAACCAGACGGCAACTGCATTGCACAGCGAGAAGTGAATATGGCGCGGCAGAGGTCTTATCAAGCTTCTGACGCATCCGGTGATGGACTACGCTGGACCATGCTGAGTGAACGAGGCATATTGTTGATGATAATTTGATGGACTATGCTGGACCATGCTGAGTGAACGAGGCATATTGTTGATGATCATTTGATGGACTATGCTGGACCATGCTGAGTGGTTGAGGCATATTGTTGATGATCATTTGATGGGCTAAGGTGGACCATGCTGAGTGGTTGAGGCATATTGTTGATGATCATTTGATGGACTATGGTGGACCATGCTGAGTGGTTGAGGCATATTGTTGATGATCAATTGATGGGCTATGTTGGACCATGCTGAGTGGTTGAGGCATATTGTTGATGATCATTTGATGGACTATGGTGGACCATGCTGAGTGGTTGAGGCACAATATTGATGATCATTTGATGAGCTAAGGTGGACCATGCTGAGTGGTTGAGGCATATTGTTGATAACTATTTGATGTGATATGGTGGACCATGCTGAGTGGATGAGGCATATTGTTGATGAACATTTGATGGACTATGGTGGACCATGCTGAGTGGTTGAGGCATATTGTTGATGAACATTTGATGGACTATGGTGGACCATGCTGAGTGGTTGAGGCACATAATTGATGATCATTTTATTGGCTATGGTGGACCATGCTGAGTGGTTGAGGCACAATATTGATGATCATTTGATGGGCTAAGGTGGACCATGCTGAGTGG
>SDVV010033049.1:0-11346 GCA_016164225.1 Gammarus roeselii
CAGTCTCAGACCAAGCAAAAAGATCAAACACGTTATATATACTCAGGCTAATTCTAAAATGCTCCCTCTCTTCCACACTCATCTAGCTACCTGCTCAGTAAGCTCTCACAATCGCTAATAATTTCATACTCAACCTTTCTTTCACCCACATCAATCTTGAGGTAACTTCATTCCAAGCAAAACCACTGATGGCCGTCCAATCACTAAAACAATAAGGAAATTATCTCGTGCCCAACCTTCCTCATCGCCCAAGTTCCATCCACACGACACACCCAACTCACATTCCCCCCGATCTTCTTGCGTCTCGCTCAAAGTCGACACATCAAACTTCTTTCTAACAAATTTCTCGTGGATCTCTCTCATCTTTGCTTCATCCGTACCATAACCACGCACACCCAACGACCCAAACAATAAGGGTCCCTCCTTACCCCGTCTGTCTCGTCATCTTGGAAAGAGGAAATTTCAGCTGAGATGTTCCCTAGCTCCTTCGCTACGACCCTTTTTGTCGCCTCTTACGACGTGCAAGTCGTACGTTAGCAGGTATTCATACCCGCTGTCACGAGAAAAAATGTTCCTTGACTTCCTAACTATGCAAGTCTTGGTCCGTAGGGACCAACGATCATGGAGAAGTCAAAGTATATACTCGCAGATGGCACATTCCTACATGGCTACGACATGAAGCAACACCATTCGGCACATACAAGGGTTAATATTGTTTGGAAGGCTTTGCCGCTTCAAACTTCTGCAATGTAACCCCGATTGTTTTTAAACAAAACATAAACACGTTCCTTTAGGACATGAAATGATTTTCTGCTTGCGATTATTATTTCTAAATACCTAGAGTCCTACATCAAAAAATAGCAGATTCATGCAATAAATGAAAGATATTGCTCGATGAACCATTCGTCCTCCTAGGAATAGAAATAAGGTTCATATCTATTGAAGAAGATTCAGTAAATGTGAGCAATATTGCACGGCTTTGTTCATTACTGATTATGTTTAACCTTTTCATTTTACAGAGAATTGTTGTAGCTACGAATGTTAACATTTGACAAATCAGCTTCACTAATAAATTATTTGACAAACTTATCCCCGTCGTCCTATGCAACACTCCCTAACTTTTTCGAGACCATAAAAGTTTTCTTCAAACTTCCTGAAGTTGCCAAACAGTGTACCACTCAGCAAGTTGATGACCACGGAGAGTCAGGAACTCTAGACGGTCGAAAATTCACGACAACCATTCTAGTCGTTCAGGCTGTGGGAAACGATGAAATTAACCAAGACGAGGAATATATGAACAACCGCAAGAGATGTCTGAAATTTTCTAGGACATTTCAATCAGGCGAAGAAGATGCCATCATTGCCACTGATATAATATTATATTCTCAGTAATATGGAATATTTTTTAGTACACTGTTAATTGTGTAGTTTTTAATTAGTGCTGACACCAGTTTACTCTTACTATGTTGCCAGACATAAATGAGCAAAATATTGATTTAGTATAGCTGCTATTTAATTGAATGTACGATGAAATGATATCATCAGACACGAATGAGTAGCCACCAATATTTTCGGACGAAAATGTGTTGTTTACTTAAATAATTTTTTGGAGCTAACATATCTGAGATGTTGCGCTGTTACTTATTTGTATATGTTCAATCTTCAATCACTTCTTGTTTTTTTTATCAACACAGGACTTTGCTTAAATTAATGCAATCAAATATTATGGAACAATGTAATTCGCCCTGTGAATCAACAACCACACACTATTTATGGGTTGAACCCATTACCTCATACAGGACATGTTAGGCAATCACTTGTAGGGTGGAGCATGTTGTTTTTATGTCCCTTGTATGTTTCATGTCACCTCCCTACCAGTAGCTAATATATAACTGAAACCGCCCTGGAGATCTTATAGCTGAGACAGCTCTGGAGATCCTTTAGCTGAGACAGCCCTGCAGATCCTATAACTGAAACAGCCATCTAGATCCTATAGCCGAAACAGCCCTGGCAGCGTCTCCTACAGTCAAAACGGCGCTGGTGATTTTTGTAGATTGTTTTTGATTACGTGTAGTATACAATTCCTAATAAATATTATATGTCTAAGTATATTTAGTTATATATCGTATTATTCAATGTCTCAGGCACCGCTGGTATTTCAATGGGTACTTAATACTAGTCTTTGCTCGACCTATAAGTTATTTAAGGTTTTATTTAGCGAAACTTATAGCGTTGTGATAGGATTTTATTCCTTTTAATCGCATATGGTACTGTCGTAATTAATCGATTTGACTGAATATGAAGCATTTAATCCTATTTTTAATAGTGTACTTACATAATTATTTATATATCGTATTTTTTTAGTGTCGCAGGCAGCGCTGTTATTTCAATGGGTATTTATACCTCAAACATTAACTTATTTAGTGTATTATTTAATGATGTAGATACCGTTGTCATAGGATTTCAACTTGCATTCAGTGCTTGATCATTAACATTGTTAGGTATGTTGACCTTTTGTGTATTAGTGAAATGCAGTACTATGTAAGTTCTTTGTTTTTTACAGCAAAACTATAATAGTGGATTAAATCCGGCTGCTTCTGTCATTGTATGTATATATAAATTTTTCACAGTTCCGTCAGCATACAGCGTTATGTATGATACAAATAGAAAGCGCTGCAATTATGCGTTCACGTGTTTCCAATTTGTATGACTGTGAACAATGTAACATATGTTTAAGTTTATATTTATGTATTTATTACATAGTTTCATAGTTGCACGTTTACATCATATTAGGAACATTTACATCAATCTATTTGCATCATATTAGGAGCGGTGGCAGAGGTATACGTTGCAATTGCTGATACAGTATAGGAAACAGCCATACAGTAGCAGTCAATTGAAACGGGATCACTGCCTCGCTAGCGTAGCGGTAGGCCTCTATCCATCACTATCACGCATGGACGCTATCTCGAGACATACTCCATTCGTGATCCCGCCTAATAGCGAGATTTTATTTCTACTCATCAAGTTTAGAATCATAAATCACTTGCCGTATATATATTACGTTCTTGAATTAGTCTGCTTGCTGTTTGGAGATGATAAGTAAAGATCTTCTTAGCTTAGAGAGGACCTGTCATCGTTAGGTCATACTTTTTTTGGTGGGATCCAGAGAGACACATCGAAGCAGCTGTGAACTGCTCATGACGTCACCCCTCTCCGGTCAAGGGAGGCATATTTAAGGGACGGACAATCAGCTTTCGGATATCGGTGACCTCCAACCTTCAACGAACAAACAGGAATCCTATAGCAGAGGTCGTGATCCAAAAAAATCTCCTCTCTCCAAATGTGAGTAAATTATAATGTTTTTATTATGTAGGATTTCCCTATCGTGCATGAACTTCATTGAGTAATTTTTTTGTTACATTTTTATTGTAGGAATACCCTGTCGTGGATTATTTTTATAACTTATTTTTTACGTATTGAAATTTAATAGGATCATTTATTCTGTTCTGAAGCTATTCTATTTTGTATGTAGAAGCTTCCTGTCAGTGTAGCTCACTCTCAAATATATCTGTTGTTGTTTAATGTAGAATTACCCTGTCGTGGATGATTTTTATTTGTTATTTGGTATGAATTCAATTTTTATTATGAGTATTTATTCTGTCTGTTCTGAAGCGATTCTTATTTTGTATGTAAGCAATTCATGTCAGTGTAGCTCTCTTAAAAATGTCTGTTGTTGTATACTTTATAGTGAAGATTCCCTTGTCGTGGATGATTTTTATGGGATATTTGGTACGTTTTGTGTGTCGTAGAGGATTTTTACTTGTTAATTTGTCCCGTGTCTGAGCTATTCAGAACATTTTATTTTGTACGTAGGATTTCCCTATCGTGTATGAATTTCATTAGTTATTATTTTGTTAAATGTTTAGTGAAGATCACCCTGTCGTGGATGATTTGTATTTTTTATTTTGTTACGTTTTGTGTCTGAGCCGTTCAGAACATTTCGTGCATGTATCATGTTACTCTTCTTGTTTATTATATAGTTTTTAATTATAACGCAGTCTTCAACTTCATCATTACTTAGAAACTTGCACAGTCGGAGTGATTTTTAGTTGGCATTTGGTATGTATTAAAATTTAATATGATTATTTATCATATTCTGAAGCTATTTTTATTATGTATGTATGCGATTCAATTCAGTGTTGCTCTCTCAAATATGTCTGTTGTTGTATAATTTATAGTGTAGGAAATAACCGTATCGTGTATGAATTTCGTTTGTTATTATTTTTGTTACATACTTAATGTCGGATCACCCTGTCGAGGATGATTTTTATCGGATATTTGTTACAAGTCTGAGCTGTTTAGTATATTTTGTGAATATATCATTTTACTGTTCGTGCATATGATATGTTTTTTTTTATAACAACATAGTCCCTTATTTATTCACCTGACCTTTCCTTGATGATTCATTTTTGTGTATCATTTTTCCATGTTGCATAAAGTTCGGTATGCTTAACGGAGCCTCAATTTTTATTTATGTCTGTCTCTCGTCTGCAGATTTTTCCCTCCATTATGGATCAATCCCTTGCAAGTCTGGACGATAGCCTGCGTGCGGCTTCAATCGAGTTAGCTGCAGCTCTAGAGCGAGTTGAAGAGAGGCACCATGCCGACGCAAACGCTCAATCATCTAATGCCCATGTAAACGGTAAGTACATGATTGATTATGTAAATATATATCTTCGATTAAAGCAGTATTTTAATATAGGAATGTGATTACATTGTTGAGAATTGATGCTTCTTCAACGTAACAAGACAGTAGCTCAATATATAGAATTGTGTAGAAGGGATTCTAATTCGTATTATTCTACACCAGATCCTGTTCCGATTGGCGACAATCCTCTAATCAGTGGGTCACCCCTTCTCAGAATAAATAGGATCTCCATCATTCCTGCGATGATGGACGGTCCGATGAGGGATCCCATCTCTACCGAGGACGTCGGGTCTCGGGCGGGATCGACCAAATAAGACGGTAATTGTCATCTAATTTGAATACAACTGATTAATTAAGTAAACATAGGGCCTTGTCATCGAATATATTATATGTAACTGTTAGCGATATTTTTCCATACAATTGTTCGAACACGGTGGTTTCATGATTGTGAGAGTAGACATCATCCTAGTTTTCATACATATAATAGCCTTATTATTCTTCGCCAGATCATGACGGAGCGGGTCCTGCTACGATAGGCGACGACCCTCTACTCGACTCGAGATTAGTGGAACCTCTGCTTTCTTCGAGGGCATCCTCGGAGACGTCACCTTTCCTAGCTTGGAGGAGGCAACCACGAGCGCTCAAGTTCTCGACAGTGAGGATGCTGGGCATTGAGCGAGATCGACCAAACAAGACGGTACCTATTACGATCTCACTGTTGATAATGTAAATATTTCTTCAATGATAACAGGAGCTCAATGTAGGAATGTGTACTCGTTATTGGGAATAGATGTTCCGTCAGTTATAATAGGACCTCAATATATACGATTGTGTACGTATTTTTGTGAATTGCTAGTAATTTTTCCACAGATTCTCAGGGGGTCAGTGTTATGGGTTCTACTTCGTCCTTTTTTGTCCAATAGATTGTTCTGGGACATCATACAAGATGGGGCGCTATCCCTTGCGCTAAATTCTTTCATAGCTAACGTCAGATCAGCCATTTCATCTCCGCCAACTGCCTTATCAGCCACAAATTGTTCCGACTACCTCCCTACTGTCATATCTGCCAATGACATTCTACCTAAACTCTGTTTCAGCCCACGTCAGAATCAGCCACGAGTCGTACCATTTTACTGGTTATCACTTTAATGAAACTTTTCCTACCCAATCTAACCTAACCTAGGGTACGTGTTTCAAACCCGCAAGGCAAATGTACGTATTTCTAACCGGCGGGGCAAACATACTTATTTTCTGGGGTACGTAATGCCGTTTTTTAGTTTTTTTTATCGAAGTTTCATGAAAGTGATAACCAGTAGGTTGGTACGCCTGTTTAGGTGTAAAGACAGTGGCAGATATGACAGTGGCAGATTTTGATATGGCGGAAAATGCGTGTGGGCTGAAACATCATTCAGGTCGAAAGCACGTGTGATTAAAGATTTTTAGCGGTTATGACAGTGTCCGGCCATGACAGTGAGGTGAAGTGAAGTGGCGATAGTGCGCGCGTGCGAAAATAGTTTTAGCGCGAACGCTGGGCTTCCTTCAAGATAAGACACTCTTCCCCGCTCAAGCGAGAACCTTATTCAGGTGTGCTGTTTGTACCAACTCCTGGCGCGGCTACTGAACAAGCTACCTGCTCCACTCGACCCCCCCATGAAGCGCCCTCGAGATGATGCAGGCGCTCCCACTATCATCGCATCGCAACTGGCACCTCCGTTCGCCCGCCTACCCATGAGCCCGCAACTGTTGGAACCTATAATGCTGCTGGCGAAGCAACTGTTACCGCATCTTCTCACGCTGGTTTACTTGCTGGCCCACCAGCAAAATAGCGAAGGTGTGCCTCGAATTGTCTCTAGCCTCGAACTATGAATTGTCCCTATTTCAAGATAAGGAGTTCCTAGAATTCATAATGAAGAGACGATTCGGACGTATTCGTTGACGAGAATAATAATTTGCAAATTAGGATGGATCCGACGTTAAGATTTTTCGATGATGAGATTGGCTTACTGATAATAGCATAAACACAAATCGAAAATCACATCCATACTAGTTGTAACGCTGACATATTTGGAGAAGACCTAATAATTGCTGGGTAACTTCTAGCTACTCCTCCTGATTATCTCATATTTTTTGGGTGATTTTCAAAATATTTTTTTCAATTCTTTCTTCTTCTTTAATCTCACATCAACTCATGGCTTTTCGACCCTCGCGTAATGGTCATGTATTTGTATTTTTATTTTATTTATGGGAGAAGATGACTTTTTAAAAAAAACTGCGAACATCATCTGACTTTGTTTCAATCTGACGATCACTTTTAACCTAACGTAACCTATGTTTGAATGACTGTTCTTTTTTTTGACAAGCTGGCTAATCGTAGGTCGTAATTGAATTTTTTTCCATGTGATTTTAAATTTAATTACTTTGGGGGGGAAATTATTTCAACAATAAATGAACATAGACTTCAAATTGCCTTCTTTATCCTCCGTTTACCCTCTGGGCACCCGGACCATCAACGGATAGCGTTGCTAGTCGGATCTACCAGCATCCACAACCGCTAACCACAGCAGGGTGTATACCGTATAACATAGCATCATCATCATCACATCAGTGTCAGGATCAATTTCAGCATACACGGTTGTTATACGCACACCAAACAAGCGTGGTATCCGCAGGAATTATATTTACCTGTTCCATGCCAGGTTCAACCTTGGTGGGGTCAAACGTGACACCCACAACAAACTTGGAATGGACAAGTTCAACAGGGTCATCCTTGGCAACGTCAACCTTGGTGGGGCCAAGCTCAGCCGGGCCCGCACCACTTGCATATGAATCCCCAGCAAAGCCAGTTTCAAGTGTGCCATAGACAAACTTGGAATGGACATGTTCAACAGGGCCATATTTGACAAGGTCAAACGTGGCAGCCACAACATACTTGGAATGGATAATTTCAATAGGGCCATCCTTGGTAGGGTCATGAACAGAATGATCATCTTCAACAGGGTCAACCACAACAAATGAGCCAAACCTGATACTATGGAAAATCCAGCAACAGCCATCGACTACATAACTTGCCTTTTAGAAACTCAGACATGATGCATTACAAAGGTTAATATATACAAAATAAATATTCATGATTTACATAGAGAAAATAATTACGGTAAATACAATTTTGTTTATCCCTATAATAAAGTATGAAATTATTTACATAATAATATAGTTATTAGCGGCTTCGCTCCGGGCCTTCTGCAACGTCTTAGGCAGAAGAAGGGAAGGATTCAAATGTGTATTGTTATCCCCCATAATAGGATTTGTATGGTCCATCGAACGTTTGGGTCTTGATTTCATGGTCTTGGGGACGACTATAGAAATTTATTACATCGATTGTTTGGGTCTTGCTGTCTTGATCTTGGGGTCCGCTATAGGAATTTGCTGCCTCCAACGCTTGGGTCTTGTTGTCATGTTATTGAGTACCGGAGTAGAAGGTATTGGTTGGTGCATCAACTATTTCATAGCTGGGATCAGATCTATTTTCTTGTTCAGCTTAGTCCAATGTGCGTTCAAATCCAAAAGGTTTGGAGGCAGAGTATGAAGGAATTTGTATCATATCCAGTATGGTACATTTTTGTGTTAGGAAGAACGCTATGAAGTCAGGGCGAAGAAGGATTTTAGATCTGTGGCTAGACGACTATGATGTTAGAAAAAATCAACGATTCACCTTCTTGATTACAAAGAAGATCTACGCTCAAAGGCTCCTGTCATATCAAGATCCACAATTCCTCTTTCATCTTCAAAATGTTTAAGATAACTTTAAATTTTGTTAACGTCGTTGACACAAAATTATCCCCCTCGATGAAAGAAAATCTCTTGATGTTGGGGTTGTAGGAGACGATTACATTTTCCATACGATTCAATTACATTTTGAATAATCAAAATTGGGAAGAGTCTTGATGATCTGGAGAGATGATCCAGAAAAGTACTGTGGTCGGAGCTATGAGCGGGCCAGAATGAGGGGGTACAGGCGATGCGAGGATCGATGGGTGTGTGTCTTCATTGCTTCAGCAGTGCCAGTTTTAAATGACTCCTCCACCAACCCTTAACTCTCCAACAAGTCAAGGGTAACGTCGTTGCCGTACAGGTTACAACATGTATAGCAGGTTTCGTTTTGATTTCGTTTTGATTTCATTTTGATTTCGTTTTGATTTCCCATGTTATCGAACATCTGGCAGTTTATAAATAACTCAACTGGCGGTGTATGACAACTATTCAGCTTCCCACATTATCGTACACTATTGTATTAAATGGTGAATGCAGCAGCTCACGCATGATTTGCAGTGTTGATCATGTTGGTGCCAGTCGTATTTTCACTCGCGATGTAAGTACTACCAGTTCTGACATGTCTATTTTTTGTTTTATTCTGGAGATATCTTTCTGTAGCTTTGTTAGGCATTTTTTAAACATAGTTTTAACTTTTTTATTTTTGTTTCATTCTTGCAGAACAAATCATGACGATATGGTGATGGGGAATACGCCATTGTTGGATACTCGAGGAGGAGGAGAGAGTGTGCATTACTAAGATATGCAGCGAAATGATGCGCTTACTTGCCCGACACCTGGTTTAATGCCTGCTCAGAACCCAATGTCTTCTCAACCATCAATGCCTGCTCAACACCCATTGCCTGCTCAACCCCCATTGCCTGTTCAACCCCCAATACATGCACCCCCAAAAAAGGTTACAGCAAGCAAAAGGTTACAACCCCAAAAAAGGTTACAATCACAATAAATGTTACAGCAAGCAAAAACGTTACAAGGTCCGAAAAGGTTAAAGCAAGCATATAGGTTGAAAAGGGTGCAAAGTTTTCAAAGGTTGCAAAGGCGGAAGCTAGTGCAGAACGCATTACCCCTATTCCGGAACACCCGGAGTTCAGCCTACTGTTGATCCGTCTTTATCACCGACTACTGTTATCATAGGTCAATCGGTGCCACAGAGTACTGATTCGACTGTTAGCTCGGACCCGCCCTCAAGTCGGACTAACGCTGCAACATCGAGTACTATGCTATCCATGTCGTTGGAAACATCTACGCCCATGACTACTGATGATACGTCTACATCTTCGCTTCAGGATATTGTTCCGTCTACTGTCGAATCAGAACCAGCATTCGTCGCTCAGGATCAAGCTGCGACGTTGCGTGAGCCTATATTTTACCCACCTACCTCTAAATGAATTTTGGAAAACAATTTTGTCACTTCCAAATTTTTACCATACACTGAACATGTCAACATATCCACACTGATTACTTTGGAACGCGAGGAATTAGGAGGACATACTGAATCTAAATTAGGCCACTTCCAATGACTCCAATGCATCGTAAATGTTGAGCCGAGCAAACAAGTTGAGGATGCATCTTTAGATGACAAGGACTATGTGATTAACTCAAGAGCTAACCAGCTAACAAAAAACACTTTGCTATCTGAACTGATTGTTGATCTCGGGGTTGATTAACAAAATAAATAGAAAACATTGGGAGAGAAGGTAGTGCTAGAGCATTAATACAGGAACCAGTGTAGAGCTTAAATTCTACAAGACAGGGGGTTAATGGAACGAAACAATTGGGTGATTATGTTCCTTGGCCCATAAAACTGTCCAGGCCGAAAACATATTGGAAACAGATTGATTTTGTTCTCACAAGCCTCATCGAACATTTCCACTTGAAACAACATACAAACCTCTCAAAAAAAAACGACGGTAATCAGAGTTTACATATCTGCCGTACAAAGACACATACTTCCAAATTCCAAACCTTGCCTTGAACAAACCTATTGCCATGGAGGGAATGTGAATTTAACATCGGACTCTATTAGCTCACAAAAGGAAATGAAGGGTTTGGTATTGTCAGTATAAACAGGGGCAGTTTGAACGCCAGTGAGGAGCGCACGATCCATCTTGTGCAAATTTTAGATGCCAACCATGTAGCGCTCATCCCCTGTTTCACTCCATTTGAGCGCACATTTAGAAAGACGATATCTAGCAGTACATTTTTTTGTCCATTCATCATGCAAGGCATGAATGAAAGCAAAAAAGCTGGGCACTCAAAATTATGTTCGTCCAGTACAGGCTTGCAAAACATCAGTTTGCCTGGAGAAGGCGAGATGTACCAATTCTCAGCCATGCATGCAACAATGAAACCTCCCATTGTTGCTTATTATGACAGTGAATCTGTGCTGGACCCTGAAACTCAGGGAAAACATGTAGTCAACATACACAAGTTGTGCATGTACTATTATACTCTAGTGGATGAAGATGGAAAACATGTAAGGCACAAACTAGTCCATTTGACTCAGTTCATTCAAGGAGATGGAAGTAGATAGTATAACACGGAAACCCGGATTTTGTCCGGTCTACAGGAGTTTGCACATAACATTTCAGCAGCGCAAACCTGGTCGGCGCGAAGGTGGGCGGCGCAAAGGTGGGATCACGGGAATGGGAGCGGAGGTGAACGACTCTTTCGGACGGACAGACAGCTTACGAAAAATTCATAAGGCATTTATATGTTGATAGGTGATATATGTTAATAGGTTATGTAAATATAGCGTTTACATATAGGCTACCTTTGGTATTGAAAATTTCAATGCTAGGCAT
>SDVV010033051.1:0-11346 GCA_016164225.1 Gammarus roeselii
ACCTTGGATAGTGGAGGATTCACCTTGGCGCTCTCTCACCCTTTATACCGACTGGAGACGGTTCCTGATCAGCTAGGCTGACTCAGAAGTGGGGTTAAACGCCAAGGCTACTGAAGATGAACATGCAGACAACGGGCCATGAGTTGGCCAATAGATGAATACCTGAACATCCCCAGACCCCAGCGCGCCCCACCCCATCTCCAGTCTAGCCTGGAGAGCAGCCAAGGGAGCCACGCTCACACTTTCTTACTAACATACAGTGAGAAGCCAAGAGTGGGAAGGTGCATCAGAGACACATCAAAACTCACTCATTCTCCATTAGCCTTGTTCCCATGCTTGCTCTGCAACCAGCAACTGATATATTTTTCCTGTAATGCCTGTTTAGTGCAATTCATTCATCAAAACTATTGTCCTTCTGTAGGCCTATAACCACTTGCATCCTCTTCTGTCACCTTTTCACCTATCCTCCATCATCTGTCCTCTTCATGTGTCCAAATGTCCCAGCCCATGTGAATCTACTGTGTCCTCTAAACTTTCTCATCAGTCCTGTTCCAATAAACCACATTATTAATCATTTTCCTTGCTGTCCATACCTCTCAAATATTTAAAACTTTACACCTTCTGTCTTCTGCTCTCACTCTCTATGTCCTAGCCACATTGAGCTCAGCTGGGACAACTACCCCTTCATACCACCTTTTTTTTCACAGCTTATAACATTCTTCAGTGCACCCAAAACTGCAAACCCTTCCTTTGCTAAAGTTCATCTCACTTTCCACTGTCCAGCCTACACCACTTGAGAGCTTAGTTACTTAAAATCTGAACTTCCTCAACAAACTGTTAATTTTGGTGGACACCAATATTGTTTACTTCATCATTCCTCAAACATCTTGTTAATTTACCTCTATACCTGCATTGGTGGCTTCCTAACTGCACAAAACACCTCTAAGGCAAGAGTGCAAAACTGAACATAAGGCATGCATCATCTCCCTACCACATGTTCTACCACTATGTCTTCAACTCTTGGCATTTAGGTCTCTCAGCACAACAATGTTGTGTTGACCACCAATACATGCAGTGATTCAAATCAAAAACTTGTGGGTGGAAATTGGAAGGTCTCTGGCTGTGGAAGCACTTTGACTATCATTCCCTATCTTAACTTTGATTAATCTTCTTGGTAGTATCATCAATCTGGAGCAGATTGATGATATAATTGCTTATAATTTGAATGGTGTGGTACTTGAGCTTATTGATTCCTTCAGGGACTTGGGAGTGCTTGTTGACTCAAGACAGCGGTTCCATCTCCACATGAGGAGTGTTGTAAGAAAGGCTTCCACTCTGGTGACCAGTCTGCTCTGCTCTACTGTCAATAGGAGTTCTATTTTTATGGTCTCTTTGTTTATTACTCATAAGACCCATCTTGGACTACTGCTCATGTGTGTGGAATGTGGGATATTTGAGGGATCTGAGATTGTTGGACTCAGTGCAGAGGAGGTGGACCAAGGAGATTGATGGGCTGGGTGGAGTGGACTATGGTGAGTGGCTCAAAGCAATGCAGTTGTTCTCTGTGAGATGGAGGTTGTTGTGTTCAGATCATGTGAAGTGTTGGAAGATTTTTAATTGTCTTGTTGATTCAGGTTTGTTTTCTCTGCTTGAGAGAGCTCTGGCTGTTGGCACACATGGGCATTCTTTCAAGCTGGTGGTTCCTGGCTGTCAGACGGACTATAAAGGCAGATTCTTGTATTCACGCTGTGTGCAGATTTGGAACCGGCTGCCCCCCCCCCTAATGGTGTGCAGTGTGATTCACTTTGCAGCTTCAAGAGGGCCTTGGCGGAGGAATTGGGGGCAGTGTTGTACAAGTTTTGCTAGACCCAATTTGATGTGATCTTGTGGCTTTGTTTTTGTTGCTGGCAGTTGTGTGCAGTTGTTGACTGTCTTTGTTGTTTGGTTTTCTGTAGACCTATTGAGCGCCTTCCAACCATCATCCTGCTGCAGGGCTTGTGCCGTGCTGTTCTTCTTGATTACTGGCGAGCTGAGGTGTACTGCTTCCCATGATTGCGTGCCCTGTTGGCGGGGCTGTGTGAATCTTGTATTGTGGTTGGGCTCAGCTGAAGGTTGTCCCTTGTTTAATCTGCAGTGGTTGAATGAGCTATACAAGGATAAGTGGAGCCTACTGGGTCATGTGAGGTACCCTTTGTTATTGGTGATTGATTTATGCACCATCTCAATTTGGTTCATTTACGGTGAAGATATTTTCAGTTATTCCTATTGTATGCTACATAGCCCTATTCAACCATGGAATTGGTTCAGGTTAGTCCATGTAACTGGTTCAGGCACAGAAGCGCATTCACAAATGTACTGCCACAGGGCATTTATACATTTTTTTTAGGAATGTTTTGATATTCCCTTGACAACAAAGAATTAGACCTAATTAATTTTTCTTCTGTACAGAAAAATCCTTCCCATTAACATGAAATTCACCTAATAAAAATGGTCTCCTAGGGTCTTAATTGCTACGTCATGCAGTAAACTATTTTTTTCCTCTCCAGATTGTGCTCAATGTTGGCCTCTGTGTTTGTGTGTTTGATATCACAAAGATGGAAGATTCTTACATCTACCCTGGAGATGGTGCATCGCACACACGCACTACTTTTAATTGTGTTGTCTTCAGACCATGCATAGAAGAAATTCTTGAGGGAGTTGTAGAAGCTTCTTCTCCATTAGGATTACAAGGTAAGTTTTTTTATGTTTTTTTATCCTGCAATGATTACTTCTAATAATTTCTTATGATTTTTATTGAAACATTGGATCTAAAATATCCCTATCCAGATGATTTTCTTTCAGTTTAATGCAAATCGGATTTGATGTAGCGAAAGAACCTTCTAAGAGAACATAAACTGATCAGTGTTTTACTGGATGATGCCGCTTTTATTGTGGAAAACCTTTTTAATGTGGTAGTTTTAACTGAAAATTAAACCTTTTAAGTGTTGATAAATAACTCTGATACCTACTGCTGTGTGATGCTTGAAGCCAGATGTGCGGTGGTTGAGGAGACAGGTGTTTATTTGAAGGGTGACCTACTGAGGTGTCATGATAGAAGGGATAGCAGGATGTACAATTTCAAGGTGGTTGACCTCCGCAAAGGACGAGTGAAGGTTCATTATGTTTTGTGGGGGAAGAGTTGTGAGGAGTGGGTGGAGCTTGACTGGGGCCGCATTGGGGAGGCCTCTGGCAGGAGTCTCACTGCATCAGAAGGTCATAAGGGGGAGAGGAGTTAGTTATTGGCAGCTGCTGCTGGACGAGGGGCTGGTGTCTGCGCTGGTCAGGGAGGGCCTGTTCTTTCCAGGGATTCCTCTAGTCTGACACAGGGTGGTGGTGGCCGAGGTGGTGGCGGTCGCGTTTGGGGCGTTGAGGTGGCCGTGGTGGCGGTGCTGATGACCGTGGCGGTGCTGGTGGTCACGGGGATACTGCCGGTTGAGTTGGTGCTGGCAGTCGAGGGAGTGCTGGCGGCTGTGGAAGTGCTGGCGGCTGTGGAAGTGCTGGCGGCTGTGGAAGTGCTGGCGGCTGTGGAAGTGCTGGCGGCTGTGGAAGTGCTGGCGGCTGTGGAAGTGCTGGCGGCCGGGGAAGTGCTGGTGGCCGAGGAAGTGCAGGCCACAGAGGTAGGGCTCGCGGAAGCGGTCGTGGTGACAGGAGTGACCATGGTCGTGGAATTCCAGGTGGTCATGAGGATAGTGTTTTAGACTAGCCAGGCAGTCTTTGCAGATGGACTTCACCATTTTACAGTTGTGCTGTGTACATTTGAATTCCCGTTTGAATAAGTTTCCTTATGTTGGTCATATGGTGCAGCAGTGGGACTTGCAGTTGGTTGGTGTGTGGGTCGTTGTTGACTACATCGGTATCGTCGTCCATTGTTGATTTGCCGGGGTTTCAGCTGGTGAAGGGAGATGTGGTGGGGGAAGTGAAGAAGCATGGAGTTTGTTTTTATGTTGCAAAGCAATTTTAAATTTGTGCCGGTTGAAGTAGGTCTTCCCAATGTTGCTGCCCCATTTCTTTCCTGGATTATGATGTCTCAGTTTGGTGGCTTACCGTCCGCCCTCCTATTTGGCTGAGGAGAAAACAGATCAAATTCCTGCTGGAGTTTTGTGTTGGTAGGGCGGTTGTTGTCCTTGGCGATTTCAACTTGCCTTTGTTGGATTGGTGTGTACACATTTTTAATAATTATATGCCTCCAGTTGATTTGCAGTTTCTTGATTGTTTTGCTCTTCTTGGACTCACTCAGTGGGTGAGGGAAGTTACTTTTATTAACTCGGGCACCATTCTTGATCTGGTGCTGACTACAGAGGAAGATCGGGTGTCATATGTGGCAATTTTGCCTCCTCTTGCAGGATGCCACAATGCCCCTGTCTTGGTTCAGTATTGTTTTCAGATGGATGAGGTTCCAGTTGATCCTGGTTCTGGTTTTGGATCGGTCATGTTATTGTAGTGTGGCTATGGGTATAGCTATACAACTGTTGAACAGGGTCCTCTAGCTATTGGCTCTAGAAGTGATGCCACAGTTTGTTATGAGGGGTAAAGATGACAATGTGTAGGCTTTCAAGTTTACTGGCCCCAAAGGGGTAAGATTGATCAAGTGGCAGTTTATTGTTAAAGTTGATGTTGTAAAAGTTTGGGCAAATAGGGAATTGTGAGTATCAATGCTCAGTGCACAGGGGGTAAGGTAAAAGCTGGGGTAACACCTGTGTCCAAAGAGACACAGTGCTCAGCTGTAATAAAAATCAAATGAACACTATTAACACAGGAAACATATATACACTATGTACATATCAGCACACATAAAAGTAGCATACTGCATAAAACTTTCATTTAACCTAGTAAGAAGTAACTCTTTAATTAGAATTCATCTATCACAGTTGAGGAATGAATCACTCTGTTGCGGTTATCACAGGTAATGTTCGGTTCAGAATTACCACGTTGTGTTATGCCTAGGTAGAAATAAAGCCACTTGAATAGCAACTAAAATACCACTCTAGATGCATAGTTTGGTCATCACTATATAAAAGTGATTTATTATTAAGATGATAGAACAGATAGGACACTATGAAACAGGATATAATGCTTTATTTGTTATTTGTAAAGTGACACTGCATAACCCTTGAGGTAGACCTGATCTGGGGTCTGTAAGCCTCTACCAGGTACTATGTTGCATTAATGCATTAGTAAGTCAAAATCAGGATGAACAGTCAGTGACACCCCAAATAGCTAGCCCCAGACAACCCATGAACACCCCAGATAGCAGGGAGAGGGATGTATAGCTCCCTAGTCAGGAGACCATCAATGTAATCTTTACGCAAAATCTTGGAGATAACTCAAGCATATAGAATCAAAGGGGATAACCAAGTAGGGAAAAATAGTGTACCAGGAAATATAGCCAAAGAATCAACTAATCAAGTTCTGCCATTCAACTCCCTTTCACCATATCATCTTAATTATTATCTACCTAAAACTCTTGACCTATATCAACTTGAACATTTTGTACCAGTCAAACCTCAAGCAAAACCTTTCACACTGGCGCCCATTCAACTATCAGATGTATACTGCACAGAACTTCACAATGATTCTGTGAAACTAAACTTCCAGGTACAACTGAACATATGAGGGAAGAAAAACAATGTAAAACCCTAACAATTACCTGGTCTGGACTAAAGACAGGTGTGCCAGAACCAAGATCCGTGACAGGGCAGGATCTCCAGGGACAGAAGAGATATATAAGCCAATCACAGCACATATCAAAGCAAACATGACAACGGATTTGCAGGTCAAATAATGAGACGGATTAACTACAAGGTATTAACCAAGGGATAACTAATAACATTTAAAGCAATATTTATTGACGTAACTCATGAAGGGTAAGCAAAAAGGGACTGGAAAACTGATGGTCTATAAACAATGACTGAAGCAAAACACACATAATTAATTGGAAATGTTGCACAGTCAATATTTTAGAGAAGAGCATCACAAAGCAGCTAAAAATGCTTCCAAGTTGGTACTGAAAAATGACAAGCAAAATGAGGTACCTAGGTAAGTGATTTTGCCTCTCATAAACAAAGATCAAAACTATATACATTCAAGAATCCATCTGACACAGTTCAACCCAAAACAATCGCAATGTTTTGCTAACTCCAGGCCCCAAACCAACCGAGTCCTGTTGTCCAGGATGGTACAAGGGACTGCAGAGGAACAAGGATCCCAGCCTCGGGCCGAGCATGTAGGCGCTGCAAATGAGTGACAAGGCGCTACAATTAGGGTGCACATGCTCAACGCTGTCAGGTACATCACATGCTGCGTGGTGAAGAATCACATGCAGAGCAACACAGACTTGCATTTAACTCATAAGGTTAATGTTAATGGACTGTGACAAAACATTTAATTGTTGCTCTATCAGTGGTAATTATGTTTCCATATTTTATTGATATTGAACGATTAGGTAATAATAATGATCTTACAATGTTACAGAAAATAGATGGTATTTAGGGAACCACAAAACAGGTGTCACAGATGCAATCAAAACGAACAAACAAGTGTGCCTTCCTTGAACTCTCAAGATAGGTGAACTGTAATCCTACCCTAATGGAGAAATTACAAAATTTCATGAACTAACTGATGAACATGTGAGACAACAATAAGATTCCGTGATGACAATAAGTAACTTGATATGCACTGTTTCATCAGGTACCCGCTCAAACACCCCTGAAATGCGCAACAATCCTGGTAAGGTTATCAAAACGTATGCAGGCTACTCACCTACACCACCGCAGAGCATACACAGCAAACACCGCCGGTGCAAAAGTAGTCAATGGCCAATCCATGAGCATCTGACAGGTTAGGTTTAGTGACAGCTGGCCAATCTTCACAACAATGAATGGATGAGGAGGCATGTCTTTAATCCCGTCTAACCAGCATGCATGAATTGTATTTATAAAAAAATATCAAAGTAAGGAGGGAAACCGAAGAAAATAATTAGAGCGGGCAAAGCAAAACATTATTACTGCATAATTAAGCAAGCTGAGGGACAGAAAATGCAAGGATTTAGCAAAACAATGGGATCGCATAATTAAGATGGTAAATGGAAAAGGTTTACATGAGTATGTCCAGGATAGGGAATGGCTTCAACTTGGTTGAACCAAGGAATGATAAAATGGAAATTTGTTAGAACAGGCTGATTGAATAAAAGCAATGTAAAAACAAAGGAGTAGGGTTCACACTACTACAATGTGGTTTCTTGGAGATTCTAAGAGTATGAGAGAGGTTTTGACCAATGTTGACTGGCATTGAGTTCCTGTACAACACTGTGAAGGGGAATTGTAGTTTGTTCCAGTCAGTTATCCATTCGCTTGTTGGAAGGCTTGTTCCCACTCGAGACTGCTTCACTGCCAAGCTGGTGGCGGGGCCCTCCGAGGAAGCTGATAATCGGTAGGGGTCAGAGGCTTGGGCGCAGTACAAGCTTTGAGGAAGGAGCTTGGTAGGCAGCATAAGTAGTTGTTGGTGTCCTTGGGGGAGTTGAGTTGGCTCAATTTTGAGTACAGAATTTTTTTTTTGGCACAGCTAGTGGTTAAATGAACAGGAACTAGCCAACAACTTCTCTGTTGCTCCCAATATGTTCCACTCCTATATTAGGAAAAGAAAGAAGGGCTGTTCTTCTGTTGGTCCTCTGAAGCTTCCATCTAGTGAGGTTGTTGCTAATCAGAGAGACACTAGTCGGCTGTTTGTGGACTTTTTTTTTTTTTCGTCTATTTTTGTGGATGTGATCCTGCCGGCCCTTACCCACATCAATTTTTTCCTGGAAAATTTGGTGAGATTTGTGTGACTAGACTTAGTTTTGCAGGTTCTGGACAATTTAGATTCATCTTCTGCCTCTGGACCTGATGGTCTCCACCCCAGTGTTTTGAGGCAATGATCTTGGCAGCTGTCATTGCCCTTGTCTTTGATATTTGTGAAGTGGTTGGGCCAGGGAGTTTAGCCGGGAGCCTGGAAGGAATCTCAATTGTTCCATTATTCAAGTCTGGTCTGAGGACCAACCCTCTCACTTCTGTTTGTTGTAAGGTGCTGGAGCGGGTTATTGTGTGGCAGGTGGTGTCTTTTCTGGAAGATACTGGCATTTTGTCAAGCGGCCAATTTGTATTTAGGGTGGGAAGGAGCATGGAAGATCAACTGTTCCTTACTTATGATGAGGTTGCTGATCTGGTGGATGTGGTCTTTATGGATTTGTTCAAGGCATTTGATGTTGTCAATCATTCTGTTTTGTTTGCAAAACTAAGGTGTGCGGGTATTCATGGTGGATTGTTGGATTGGATTTGGAGTTTTCTGATAAGGAGGCAAATGTGTGGTCTGTGGAAGGAGTTGTCAGTGACTTTTGGGAGGTGACGAGTGGAGTGCCCCAGGGGTCTGTGCTGGGCCTGCTCTTGTTTCTGCTGTAAGTTAATCATATTGCAGCGGGAATGATTTTTAAGTGGAAGGCTTTGCTGATGGCTCCAAACTATATTTGAGCTTCCCACACGAAGTGCAAGCAGTTCACCTGGGTGTCTTATTTGTAGAGAGATCTGTATTTGGTGCTGTCTATTTTCTTGTCATGGAATCTCTCTCTGAACATTACCGAATGTGTCTTCATGCGTTTTTACAGGGGAAGTCTTGAATTGGAGCAGCTTGATGATAAAATTGCTTATAATTTGAATAGTGTGGCACTTGAGCTCGTTGATTCCTGCAGGGACTTGGGAGTGCTTGTTGACTCAAGGCTGCGATTTCACCTCCACATGAAGAGTGTTCTTCAAAAGGCTTCCACTCTGGCAACCAGTCAGCTCCATCCTACTGTCAATTGGAGTTCTATTTTCATGATGTCTTTGTTTATAACTCATAAGGCTCATCTTGTGCCACTGCTCTTGTGTGGAATGTGGGGTATTTGGGGGATCTGAGACTTTTGGAGTCTGCGCAGAGGCGGTGGACCAGGGAAATAGAGGGTCTAGGTGGAGAACTATGGTGAGAGGCTCAGGGTTTTGCAGTTGTTTTCTGTCAAGGGAAGGTTGTTGCGTTTGGATCTGGAGAAGTGTTTGAAGATTTTTTACTGTTCTGTGGATTCAGGGTTGTCTGCTCTGTTCGAGCAAGCTCCTGATATTGGCACACGTGGTCTTTCTTTCAAGCTGGTGGTTTCCCGCTGTCGGCACGGTCGGCAGTGGTTCAACTACTCCATCCACATGCTCGTATGTAGTTCCAGGGTCGCAGCGTCGACGTTCAGGGCCCCGTATCCAAATAGGTGGGCAGTGAACCCTACTCCAACAGCGTGCCAGCACGTAGTTACTTCATCTCCTGAGTCAAGGCTACCGTTGCTACTGACCTCGTCCGAGTCCAGGCCACTGCATTCCCCGTTGTGAACTGCCTGCCCTTCGTCTGCAGCGCCGAAGTGTTTTCCCAGCCACTCTTTTTCTGCAAGGTAATTTTGGAAGAGCAGTAATGCTGTTACACAAAATTGCGGGGATGACAGTACTCCCACCGACCACTCCAAAGTGGCTGGACCCAATACTATTATCCACACATGAAGTTCACGGTTTCTAACAAGCTCCTGATATTGGCACACATGGTCATTCTTTCAAGCTGGTGGTTCCCTGCTGTCGGACAGACTTTAAACGCGGATTTTTTTATTCTCGCTGTGTTCAGGTCTGAAACAGTTTGTCCTCTGATGTGTGCAGTGCAATTCCCTCTGTGGCTTCAAGAGGGCCTTGGCTGAGGAGTTGGGGGGGTTAGGGGGTTTAAAAGTTTTTCTTGGCATAGCAAATATGATTTTGTGGTTTTGTTTCTGTGTTATGAGTTGGGTGCAATTGTCCACTGTCTTCATTGTTTTTTTGTTGACCTATTGAGCGCAAGTTGACCAGTGCCCTGCTGCAGTTATGATAACATGTTCTTTAGATTGCTGGGGCGCTAAGGTATACTGCCTTCCATGTCCGCATGCCTTGTTGGCGGGGCTGCTGGGGCTGCAAATTTGAGATCCTATTCTGGTTTGGATGGTTCTAATGAGATAAGCTAAAACCTATAAGTATCACCTGAAATTGATCAAATTTTATGCCTCCTGAAAAAATGGGTGTGGAAATCCAATTTGTCTGTTTCCAGCTGTATGAGATTCATGCAGTTGATTTTCAGATTCTCTTCACCTTTCACTGTATCTCATTTTGTCTCCATCCTAAGTTTACTTTATTTTGATTTTACAACCTCACTTGCATCTCATGTTAAGCTCAAATTTTCATTCAACTTATCAAACTTCTTATCAAGAACTCTCGACAGTCATTACACACATACATACACACACATACATACACACACACACATACATACACACACACATGCACACACATTCACACACATGCACACACATTCACACACATACACACATGCACACACACACATACACACACACACGGGTCATAATTAATTTATATTTGGCTAATAACAACCAAGTTGCACTCTTCCTCTCATGGAACCTTTTCTTACAACTCCAAATTTGTATATTTACTATTCATTCTGTTTTCAAGCGTGAGATTCCCCACACTGAGTAGATTTCATGCATAAAACCCTGTTTTCTGTCTCTTCTTAATCTGCTCCCTCAGCAGGTGTTTGGGCGCCTTCCTCCTGGCACCTTAGGGACGACTATGAATCTTTGGGCCCAAGAGCTGTTCAGGTAGTGTGCTAATCTTCTTCACTGCCACCAAAGGAGTGCTGGGACTATGTGGCCTTAGCCCCATAGGAGTTCCTGTACCTCCTGTGGCACCTGTGCATATCTTTTGAGTTAACCTTTTGAGTTAACCTCCAGCTGTGGGTCCTCTCCGCTTGCCGACGGGTGAGATAGTGCAGGATCCTGGTAGGATGTGCAAAGTCTTTGCTGCTTCTTTTTCAGGAGTCTTTGTTAGTGCAGCTCCAACCCACCCAGCCCCTTTCCAGTTCTTTGCGGGGAGTTTGGCAGATGTTGACTTTCCTAGGTTGGAGGTCCAGCGTGTCCTTTCCGCTCTTGATCCCAGTTCCAGTGTAGGTCCAGATGGCCTCCATCCACATCTGCTAAGGAGCTGTGCTGTTGAGCTCTCCCTCCCTCTTTGTTTGATTTTTCAAAAGTCATTGAGGACGGGAATGGTCCCTGAAGCCTGGAGCAGATCGTTGGTTGTACCAATATTCAAGGCCAAGTCCCACACTGATCCTCTGAATTACAGGCCTGTGAGCTTGACATCAGTTTGCTGTAAATCAATGGAGAGAATGGTTGTATCGCGGTTGACTGAGTATCTTGAGAGCAATAATATTTTATCACCTCATCAGTAT
>SDVV010033052.1:0-11346 GCA_016164225.1 Gammarus roeselii
ACCTAGTGTAGTCCGCAAACCTAGTGTAGTCCGCAAACCTAGTGTAGTCCGCCAACCTAGTGTAGTCCGCGAACCTAGTGTAGTCCGCAAACCTAGTGTAGCTCGCAAACCTAGTGTAGTCCACAATCCTAGTGTAGTCCGCAAACCTAGTGTAGTCCACAATCCTAGTGTATTCCACAAACCTAGTGTAGTACACAAACCTAATGTAGTCCACAAACCTAATGTAGTCCACCGATCAAATTCACCTTATATAGTCCAACCACTAAATGCAGACCACCCACCAAATGTAGTCCACAAGCCTGATGTACTCCAGCGACGCAATGTAGTCCACCCACCTAATGTAGTCCACCCACCTAATGAAGTCCTCCCACGTATGTAGTCCGCCCACCTAATGTATTCCAACCTCCTAATTTATCCCACCCACCTAATGTAGTCCACCCACCTAATGTAGTCACCCACTTAACATGTTCCACCCACCCAATGTAGTCCACCCGCCTAACTGAGTATTAGTCATGCAATGGCGCCGATTAAATTATTGGTCATTGTACCTGAATCATGATAACATCGAAGCAATTGCCCTGTGCCGAGTGGAATAGAAACTGCCCTGATAGAAGGTAGTACCTTCCCGGTGGAATTTATTTTTATACACAAAAATTAATAGACACAACATAAATTCATCATTTTACCAAAGTTGAGCAATCAATCAAATAAATTAGCAACTAAGCTATCGATCAGGTCATTTCTGGCAATATTACGTCAAGATTAAGGAACACTGGTTGCTGTACTCCCATTGCAAGAAATGGTTTGACATTGTTTGCAATAGTCAGCGTTTCAATGGAAGGATTTTTATTGGAAATAAATATACATATGATATATAAATTTCATATTCATTGATAATTGACATTGAATGATTTTTTTTTAATTCAATTCCTTTCTATTCAAAAAGTATTGATTGATCCATAGTTCAGAGAGACTTGATAACTCAAGGAGTAGGACAGGAAACGAAGAGCCGCTCTCCCTTCATAGAGTGTAACAATAGAGGGCGAAGGTTCCTTATCAAGTATTAATCACACAGAGCCTGGGTCATCTTATTCAATGGCACCGGCGTCATCAAACTAATAGTTGAAGCAATGCACGAAGCTACAGATTGAAGCCCCACTGAGTTATTCAAGTACGGCCTAACTACACCAATGTTTCCCCATAGTCAACATTAATTTACGACATGAACACATAATTTTTCACGTACAGATAGTTACTCATCATCTCAGTAACTGAATCTTTACTAACCACGCCAAACGGCGGTGATGAACATACTTCACAAGTTGCTGACGTCTGCCAGGGAATTCTCTCGCTGGCCGATTGGAGTGGATGGATGATCATTCATTTAATAGATCATTAACAAACACTTTATTTTGGTATTTCAAAATTTTTCATTTCGTGGGCTCTATTATTTATCTGTGCCCTTGTTGCATGGTGATCTATTTCTTATTAGTTATATAATTATGTATCGTTGGACGTCCGCAGGGGCCCTGGGTGACGAGCGACGACTTCGAGTTTGGGGCTTCGGGGGAGAGCGGAAGCGGCTACTGCTCCTACTACGTTAAACCTACTCGGAATCTACGTTAAACATACTCTGTATCTACGTTAAACATACTCTGTATCTACGTCAAGCCTACTATGTATCTACGTTAAACCCACTCGGTATCCACGTTAAACCTACTCTGTATCTACGGTAAACCATTCAGTTTACATTCCATAGTTGCAATAAAGTACTCAAAACGACTGCCAAATTTAGTGACGCCTTCCCCGAGCAATTCACTGTTTGATTGAATCGCTGACTTCAATCACTTCTTTATCGAGTTCATCGAAAGAGGCAGGCATTGAACTCGATGCATGGTCCTTGAAGTAACCACAGAGGGCGTAGTCGGGCGGAGGCGGGCACGAGATCTAGGTGCCATTGGAGCTCACTCATATGAATTTGCCAGAAAATTGAGCGATCAACCATTCTATGTAATATTTTGAGGTTCATTCTGCTGATAATACGCTTGAACGGGCAAAGCTGTTACGATTACAACTTAGAGGTACATTTAGATGTTTAAAAAGGTTCTGAATTCAAAAGAGATGAGGTTCTAGTAACAGGCAGCCGTGACGCGCACACCAAAAGCTGCTTCGGACGGTTGATCGCACGACTTTGTGACGTATTCAATTCACACAGGAAAGAGGTCCCATGGCCGTCAAGATCACCTGACTTCCCTCCGCCCAACTACTTCCTTAGGGGTTACTTCAAAGATCGGATGTATAGATGAAATCTGCATTTCTTGCTGGATTTTAGAAATAAGTGAGTGATGTCATTGCCTGTAACAACACTGAAATCCTCAGAAAAGTGGTCGCAAGTTTGGGGTCGTCTTTGAAAGTGTATGGCAGCTGACAGGATTTTTTTGCAGAAATCTTGCATATGAAAATGAAACTAGTGATCTATTTATTTCGAATGAGCTTTGCTGCAATTTCATATCTAGTAATCACAAAAAGTTGTAGCGAGCTTCATTTGTCCTTGTAGCGATGTCTAGGTGTTTGAAGTAATTTTCAATATCTCCATGAGCGATAGCCCAATTCAACTCCTTCATTCTCCTAAAAAGACTTTCTGCAGCAATTACAACTTGAAGACTTGTTGAAGATCTATTTAACTTTTAAATTCTTCTGAGAGTGTATATTGTTGATTTTTCATTAGTATAGTTTAACGAGGATTTATCCTATCGCATTTATTTAAATTCAAAAATGGAAAAAAAAATCGATTTGTGTTCGTGTCTCGGGATTGCTTGTGTTGCCTTGTCATTCACATTTCATAAATTCGTTCACAATATCTTCCAATGCATTTTTGATATCGAATTTGTATATTTCTTGACGCGGAGACACAGTTGTGAACTCTGATATTACTACTGTGAACTATGAAATACCAGTTTAAGAGTTTGGGACTCTATACTATTGTTAGTTCCATTATTTTTTTGAAACACAGGTGAAGTTGTGTTTACGCAGGTAAATGAATCAATGAAAACGATAATGTGTTTAAATCGAATGAAATATAAACATATACACCGCCGGAAAATTTCTAATTCGATTTTTATTAAACATATCAGGGACTATTTTGCTGAACATATGAGTAATTGTCCTTGATATCAGTAAAATATATCTCCATTAAGTTTTTAGTTGTATCACGTTATTTGCAATTTGGCTTCACTAACGAGCACGTGAGTGTGTACAACGCTAACAGTAACCGGCCAGCAAAAATTATTAGCCTGTAGTACTAATATCATTTCTGAAAAGTTGTTCGTTACAGAGAATCCCTTCAACTCCAAACGCATCGGATCCTCGTTCAATTTCCATTAGTACGCCAAACCGAGGAATCATCCCACTCCAGAGCTTGACTGCAGCGCTCCACTACAATCTGTTCTGGACTGGTCGTTCTATACCAGAGCTAATGAACTCGATGCGGGACCTCTTGCCCTAAAATCTTTACCACAGCGCTCCACTACAATCTGTTCTGGACAGATCGTTCTATACCAGAGCTAATGAACTCGATGCGAGACCGCTTGCCCTCAGAGCTTTACCACAGCGCTCCACTACAATCTGTTCAGAACAGATCGTTCTATACCAGAGATAAGAAACTCGATGCGGGGCCTCTTGCTGGCTCAAATTGTACAGTATTTCAGCAATGACGCATCGCGGTTTTTCACATACAAACCTATTTATGTGCGATATTTCAAGCAATTGTTCAATGACCCTTAACATTTTGTTTAGTCAAATACATCATTGGCGGGGAAAAGCGAACTGTTGCAGACGCCGGTAAATGCAGGCTGTGCAGGCAGATGATTGCATTTCTGGTTCAATATCTGTTCAACGTCCCGAATTCTAAGCCTTAATCAGTCCCGAATTTGGAATATGTGAGCCAAACTTTTTTTAGGTCACCCATTCTCATCAGCATAATAAATAAATCAACCAACTCACGCTGTAAATTTTAAACTCTGTTTCCGATCGAATTTCACAAATTATATCAAATCCATACTCCAAATATTGTCGTTATTTATGCAGCAAAAAGATCAGAGTTCAATGTAGTTAGTAGGACACCTAGATAAAAAAAATCCACTCAGTACCTACAGGCTTTCTATATTTTTTGAACAGTTTCAACTCTATACAATGGACTTCATATGGCATTCTGAATTTTGAATCAATTCAAAAGTTTGAAAAACTTCATTTCACATGTTTTAGTACATCAAATGACAATATTTAAATTTCAGCTATGAAATGAGACTATTCTTATTAGCGCACTACTGAACCCCTCAGATAAAGCTTGCAACTGCCCGTCAGACTTTTGTCTTGCTCATTTCTTTCGCGACTGTGCCTAGCATTTCTTTTCGGATGTGTAATTCCCGTTGACTTTCGTTCATTGACGATGGATTTCTTCTCTCTCCGAAACCAGTAATCGACTGGTGCAATAAAATTTCATTTTGTACATATGAAAGTTGATGAAACAATAAGATGGAATAGTAATGACTTGGGCAGCCACCATGGACGGCAAAATGGCGTCTACAGTAGGGTATGCAGACGGCGTAACAGTTAATTCCGAGAAGTATCACAAACTCCTAAAGCAAAAAAAAGGACCAGCTGCTAATTCCTAGGCTTTCTACTATCAACAAGATGGTGCTCCTGCTCATTGCTTTAACGAGTGTATCGAATTTCTAACCAACAATTTTTCATAAGCGAGTAATCAGCTGCCAAACGAACCAGGCCTGGCCCGTGCATAGCCCCGACCACAGCCTGCTAAGAGTTATATCATGAGTCACATCGAATTACTAACTATTTTTGAAACAACAATACAAAGTTTTATGAAAGATTCTACGCGAACACGTCCCCCATTCTTTGTGTTAGCTTGCGAGAACTATAACATTTCTAGGCTGAAACATCTCATTAAAAGACGTACGAGGTCATATATTTCATCAGTACCGATTAGAAACAGCGCCATGGCCACCATAACAATGGAAGAGGGCCCTCGGAGTGCGATACTGATGGTATAGGACAACATTTGCAGTTTGTGACGACTAGTGAATGGTTGCATTTCCCATGAGGCCGATAAACTCTGAATTATATTATTGAATTACATCTCTTTCAAGGTCGAAGAACTGTACAAAATTGCGAAGGCAAAGCGAAAACCAAAGATATTGGTCTAGTATATAATTGAAATGGAAAAATACTTCATTCTTCTAATGAGGCTGCATGGAAAAACCCGTTCGTACATTTTTGGGAGTTCTCCACAAATAAGCTCCATGTTTTGAAGGTTAGTGGAACGATTTGAACAAAGTGTACGAAATTTGTCGTTGTTATCGATTTGAACGCTTATATTCAGAAGATGTATTGCCTGTCACAAATATATACCTATCATTGCAACAAATTTAGCGACATACTTCACGGTTATTACATATTCATACAGCACAAATTATTAATAAACTATCGACTAATTAGCAAACTTATATTGTTCAGCAATATTTTTAATTCAACGATTCCACTGTAACAACACAAAAGGGTTATAGGAGGATTTATGTTAACTCAAATGTTTCCTCCGTTATTCACAGTACTCTGCTTAGTGTCGCTGAATTTGAGGAACTTGAAAACGTTCATGATAGACAGTATCCAGGTCAATCTCGGACTGGAGAGGCATAGACAACATCGTGTCTGTTCGGTAAGTCGTCGCTCGTCCTCCACATTAATCTGAACCATGACATTCAACAAGTTCAATTCAGCTTGTGCAGAAAATTGGCCAAAAACGACTGTGAGAATAGGTTACAATATGCCCTGCCATTTGTTGAAATATCTTAAGAGGACGATGCAATTTGTTTGCTGATGATGTGAAACTCATTTTCATTAGGTGGATTTTGTTGACGAACAAAACTACAGATTGAGAGAAGTGCAATATGCGTAGGTTACACGAAAATTATTTAAATCAACACCGCGAAATTGTTCGTTGCGTCATTGTGCACGCCCGTGTAATTGAGTCGTATAAGGCGATATTATGCACGCCCGTGTACTTGAGTTGTAATTTGCGATATTAAGCACGCATATGTAATTAAGTCGCTTTATGAGCCATTATGCAAGCCCGTGTAATTGAGTCGTTTTAAATGATAACGCAGCGTAACGCTGTTGAAGGGCAAAAATTAAGTTTATAGCAAAAAAACGTTATTGGAGACGTCGGACTTGTTATATATTACGAAATATATCCGGAACTTCTTAGTAACCACATGATGACATAACGTCATAACGTCAGATCAGCCCTTTTCATCTCCACCAACTGCCTTATCAGTCACAAGTTGTTCCGACTACCTACCTACGGTACCATTTTTTAACAGCGAACATTCATAGCGTTCCTCAGTCATACCAGCCACTGTCATATCTACCAGTGACATTCTGCCTAAACTCTGTTTCAGCGCACGTCAGAATCAGCCACAAGGCGTACCATTTTACTCGTTATCACTTCAATAAAACTTTCCCTACCCAACCTAACCTAACCTAGGGTACGTGTTTCTAACCCGCGGGGCAAATGTGAGTATTTCTAACCCGCGGGGCAAACATACGTATTTTTGTAGGGTACGTTATGCCGTTTTTAGCGTTTTTTTATTGAAGTTTCATTGAAGTGATATCCAGTAGGTTGATACGCCTGTTTAGGGGTAAAGACTGTGGCAGATATGACAGTGGCAGATTTTGAAGTAGCAGAAAATGCGTGTGGGCTGAAACATCGTTTAGGTAGAAAGCACGTGTGATGAAAGATTTTTAGCGGTTATGACAGTGTTCGGCCATGCCAGTGAGGTGAAGTGAAGTGGCGATAGTACGAGTGTGCGGAAATAATTTTAGCGCGAACGCTGGGCTCCCATGACATATATTTAACCCGCACAGCATTACTCCAGAGAAAGATCAATATTCTCAAAGAGGAACACCTAAAATAACATGGATGAACACAAATCCAACACTTGCCCATTGCAGATGCTTTTCCATGCATTGTTCCAGTAATGCATTCATAAGTTAGTCATTTGCCGTAATTTGTGAACAGTTAAGATGATTCAGTGTCGACATTTTACCATTACCACATATTTTTGTATTTTGCAGGAGCAAAGTCAAAATGCTGTTCTACATGTCTTCCCATCTTATCCTCAGGTTCTGCTCTAAACATTATCCTGACTTTCATAGACGCATGACATCGATCTCACGAATCGAATATTTATTCAATTTGGCCAATTTATGTAGTCAATATCAATCATTAGACGCTGCTCATAGAACCACAATATCACAAGTGTTCGATAATATGATACATTAAATTAATATTTTTTATCGAGTAAGGCACGTGGTTGCATTCGTGAGTAAAAATATTTTGTTGCTATGAGTGATACCGAAAATATTTATTTTATTTCCCTAAATAATTCACGTACGTGTCATTTTTTGTCAGGAATAGGATTACCAAGCAATTGCTTTTTATCAGCACTGATATATCATGACTAGGGATTGGATTAAGCAAGAAACATGATACCAAATTATGCTAAGGACATTTTTGGGTCCAAACTTTGAAACCACCATTGCACTGCATGGTCTCAAAAACCAAGAAGTTAAAATGGAACAAAGCTGTCTTCTCGTGTCTGGTATGTCTCAACTTTCTAAAGACCAATATCATAAAATCGGAACATTATTCCCGAAGTTCCCTAAATTCCGCCAAAAACAACGTTGAGGTGGATGTTTCCCCTGCATTGAGTTCCAGACACTCTCCGTAAAAGAGAAAGACTCGGCAGTAAAAGATTTATTGCTGAAGATTTCTTTGGAGGCTGGAAGGTCGATCTGGCGAACAAATTCTTGATTACTCCCAACCGTATGAAGACGGTGGGTTGTCAAGTATTCTCATAGTTTCAATACTTGACCAATTATTTCTGCCAGTCCATGCAGATATGAATAGTCGTTTCAAGAAGATGGGGACAATCTTTCATCGTTTTGCCTGATTGAAAAAGGGAAAAATGTTTGACTGGTTCGAAAGGAGGGAACCATTGAGTCTTTAAATTGTACGGAAAGATATTGTTGCTATCATAAATATTTCAATATGGGATGCTCTCGGCACAACCTGCAGGTGTCTGGGAGGTTTTAAGTCTTCCTTTTTATTCCCCAACTGCCAAATGATTTATAGGCAAGAGGAACATTCCTAATGAGGTATCGAAGAAAACTTTGGTAAATAGATTATATATGATATTATCTGGTATGAATTGAAATGAAAGCAAATGAAAATTACGTAATGTTAACATAGTATTTTGATAATTATTGATTACCGATATGCTGTATAGTTGATACCACTTTCCAAATATTTTCGTGGTCAAAGGAAATTCCAGTAATAAACGAAGTTCTTCAGGGAACAAGGAGGAGATTTTAGAACAACTTTTGGTGGGCGCTGCAGGATACTCTTGACAATTGCCTGAAATTCTAGTAATTGAACTGTAACGTTTGGAAAACACCTAGCAAAGGCCGAATACAAATAGATGTTATATATTATCAAAGCTAATAAGCCGAGAGAGAAAATGAAAAGAATCTAACGAACAAATTACTACAAAATGTATGAATTTCTTTGCTTAAACAGATAAAAAATCGTACCTTAATTGATGAATCCAGTCCACTTGTACGGCGACAGCTAGGCTGGGACCCTGTCATCAGCAAATACATTTCCCGTATCCAATTGTCGAACATTTCAGATGATACAGCATAATCGCCGATCACACATTCTAATTGCACATCCCATAAATGAATCATCAAATGGCATTAAATTACCCTGCACCAAGTTCACAGCACTCGAGTACTTGATGTAGGAGAAGTTTTTCATCATAATCTCACGTGATCAACAGGATTCATTCCTAAAGACTATCAGCAGATGTGTGCTGGCGCAAAGGACGTTGATGTACCGTTTGAGTAAATCAACAACATCTATTTTGTATGGGGTTCGTTAGTGACCTGTGATGGTTAGTGGCTTTCCAAGCATCACAGTCCAATGACACCCCACCGAAATAAATCTAGAATCGATTCTGGTACCTATTCCTGAGAGAACTATGCAAATTGAAACGAGATAGGGGGGAATCGTTAAAAGAAGGTAGAAAACAAATTAACCACAAATTCTACAAATGAGGATAATGGGTTCGATTTTATTTCTTGAACTACAATTTAAGCGGCACTCGTAGGTCCTGTCATTTATTGTGTAAATGCGATCGCTCCCCTCTTAATATCACTCGTATTTACAGGACCAGTCCGGCGAATGGTATTCAGTAAACCAATGTAAATCATCAAATGGCTTAGGGCAGTATTAGTATTTGTGTGTTATGGACTTGTCATAACCAATTTCCACTGAGTTGTATTGATGCTAACTTTATTTAAGTTCCGTCATGGTGCAAATATTTATCGTTAAGGAATGTGATCGTGGGGCAAAAATATATTTGCTCTTTAAAACCTTCTCATCATATCTTTCATTGTACGTGTACATGGCCGAAATGATGCTAAATAATTAATAAGAGGACGACCAGGAGCTAACATTCTCCTCAGCACAAATGTTTCCTCAAATTCTTGTTTCACAAAAGATGACTCATAAAAGACCTTCAGCTCTCAGCTCCGGCTAAAGTTTCTCTCTTTTTATGTGTTATTCAATTGTTCGACAAGCTTTGCAATGTGTCACTTTATTGTTCCATTCTGCCAGTAGCGGATAAACGCTCGCTTTCAGTCCGAAAGGGTCTTAGGCAAGTCTGTGATTCAAAGAGAATCTGGGGCAAGTCTGTGATTCCGAAAGGATCTGGGGCAAGTCTGTGATTCCGAAAGGATCTGATTCAAGTCTGTGATTCCGAAAGGATCTGAGGCAAGTCTGTGATTCCGAAAGGATCTGACATGAATCGCAGGATCTCAGATGAGTCGGTAATTCCAACCGGATCTGAGAGGAGTCGGTGATTCCAACAGTATCTGAGACGAGTTGGTGCCCACCTAATCATTCAAAATGGAACACGATTTCCGCTCGATAAAATGGCATTTTTTATTTATTATATGACTCGATTTGAAATGTATGATGGATAAATGCGACATTTTTTTCAGTTATCGTGTTCCCCTTGTCCTCGAACGGTCAGCGTAATTATAAATAAAATACTCAATGTAGGACGGAAACGAAGAGTGATCTGCTTGACATGGTTCAAACATAAACCTAATTATCATACATTCAAATAAAAAAAATCGATATGATAAATATCATAATTTTGGTACATCGCAGAACACTAAAAGCGTTGCAGTTTATCAATAACATTATGTTTCGTCAGCAAGTATTCAGTCAGAGTGCGCTGATCACGATGAGCGGTGTGGTAAATTCATTGCAGCTGGTCGAACATTAGTATTCATTCAGTGTATGTCGAAAACCAATGCAAAAATTGATACAATCCATCTTTCCATTTCTTATTTGCGACAAAAAAAAAGGTCGTAGAAAATTTAGGGAATTACAATTGAACAACTGAGAAGCAGAGTAGAATAAATGTATTCATATTCCCCAAGGAATAACCTCGTACGGCTTTTGTGGTTTCGTGATTTTGCTTCTCAGCCCTTCAACAAATTGTAGTACTAGGTTAGTGATGGAAGGTGGTTTGAAGGTTGGTATCCTAAGGTAAATGAGGCGTGTAAAGTCTCATTTGTATTAGAGAATACATTTTTGCTACTGGCGGAGGTGATTTATATGACTTTTTCCCAGTTTTGCCTGTTCATAACAATGTTATTAGGATCAATACAGAACTGTTTCTAAATTTACATCATAGAAATTCAACGGAACGGTCAAAGCCAAAGGCGAGCGGTTAGACATGAAGTTGCAGTTCCTTGCTGACCAATCAGATTCAATTTACCCTGACTGCGGTAAGCAGGATTTTGATGTATAATGCGATATGACTCAGCACCTTTTTTTTCCTTAATTTTTTTGACGAACCAGGCAGCCTCTGACAGTAAAATTGTATAAAGTTATTAAGTTGAAACACAAATGTGATACTGTGCCCATGAACGCATTGTTTACCGGAACAGAATGCTCATGTGATATATCGGGGTATGTGATATAACTGGGTACAAAGGACTTCTAGTCGCATAACCCGACAATTTTAAATGGTTCATGCGAATGATCTGAGGTTTAAACATCGAATAATATTTGTGTGTACCAGCAATACTCGTTCACATACAATCACTAGGCACGTTGCTGTTACTCATGAACTGATGAATTGAGCGGTTTATATAGTTACCACTGAACGTATAGAAAATGTATATATATGTATG